>JABFPB010008228.1:0-10331 GCA_022817645.1 Ceratoteleas bidentatus | reverse complement strand
CCTTGGGACACTTGACACTTTTTTTATAAACTCAAATTTATCAACAAATATCTACGAATTTGTTACTTTAAAAAATGACTTTAGATGAACAAAAAGTTAAACTTTGTAGGCCACATATTGTTTTTAAGAAAAATACTGTTTTATTTACCATAAAAATAAAAAACCAAAAAGTGTCCAAAGGTAGAACACCCTCCCCTACACTGTCATATGTGATTGTGACATATCTGAAACATATATGCTTTATTTGTCCTCGGGTAATTCCCGTTGTATCGATTTCGTTTCGCGCGACTTGTTCCTCGGTGTATATCAGCCCAAAGAAAAACGAAAAACAACGAGAAACCGCCGCGATGCTGATAGATGAATTTTCGCGCGCGACAACGCTTGTTTTGCGAATCGTCACGTGATTTTTGATAACACGAATGCTGGGTTATCCTCGACGACGAAGAAACTTTCATATGCTCGGCGAAATTGATTCGTGAGAATGCGCAGGGTGTAGGGCTCCGCGCGAAATCTAAATCTGAAAGACAGTTTGCAGTTGATCACGCGGGAATTAAAAAGCGATTTGATTGGGAATTGGTAAGTGGAAAAAGCGCGGATCAAATGAGCCGGACGTATAACGTTCAGGAATTTATCTTGCTGGAAAATGGGTGAAGTTTTTTGGGCGGACCAGTCAATATTTGAGATTCGAAATTGAAATAATAAGAATTGTTTTTTTTTCTGCAATTGGAGATTTGATTGTGGTGGGGAAGACTGAAGAGCAAAAATAGGAACGGACTTAAATTTTGATTTGAGTCAATTGGAAACGATGAGTTAATGTAAGACATTTCTGGATTTGATTGAATGTTGGTTGAAAAAGGTATTCGTGTTTTTATAATTAAATCAAGATATTATTAAGTTTTAAATAACTTGATATTTGTCTATTTGAGTCAATCGAGGATGTCGATTTTGAAGTGTTGTTTGAATCAATTAAAAAGGTCTATTATAAGTTTTACTACTTTAATTCGCAAAATGTATACCCTACGTATTTAAATAAAAAAGGCGTCCAAAATAGATGAGATTTTAAATTGAAGATTAATATAAAATGCAAATAAAAAATAAGTAACCGAAACACGGTTAAATGAATACGTGCAATAACTAAAAAACCGCGAATTTATTTTGCAGAAATGAAGTGTAATCAATGGTTTGAACGTTTGCCTCGTGGATTGTTTTTGGAATGAAATGTGTGCTTCTGGTAAGCTACGTTTAATTGAAAAATTCGAAGGGTAATTTCAAAAACATCTTTCTAGTTTAACGAAATTTTCCTTCTTTTGCCACAAATTGTTTGACACAAAAATTATTTCAACCATCATTTTACCTTACCATTAACTCAGCCACTCAAAAAACCGGGGATTCTACCCCCATAACCGTTTCACAAATTCTTATTCCATTCAATTCAAAATCTCAGCTGCATTACTATTTTACTTATCATTAACTAAAAACGAAGGAGTGGGGGTTTCCCTCACTTTCAGGCCTAAAAGTTAAAAATCGACCGATAAAGTTCGAACCCGCGCCCTCCGCCTCGCAAGGGACACCATTTTCGCTGAAATCATAACAATGCTTTGACGTCATTCACCCTACATCGCTCAAAGAGCCGCAAGTGACGCGCGTCAAAAGGCCGAACGTGTACCGAAGTTGTTGCGACGAGGTTTTTCCGAGCGAAAGGCGGCGAGTTCGCACGCGTAAATAGCGTAGAATAATTTAGTTATTTGTATACGAAAAATGGCGGGCGAATGAATTCCGAAAAAATACGGCAGCGAGTTAACACTCGAGGAAACAGTTGCGAAATGCTCGACAGAGGAATGCCGAGCGCAAAAGGGGAATCTCACTTTGGAAAGAAAGAAAATGAAGAAGAACAAAGATTTCTGTCGGGCTTGTGCTTTGAATAATTTCGCGTTGGAAATAAAATAAGAGCCCGCTCGAAACCTGAGACGAAGCAACGTCACTGCGTGGCATTTGGCGCTCGCTTCCGCAGATTCCACGTCATTCTCGCGTAGGCAGAAGGACGAGGACAGTAGCAGGGGAAGGAAGATACGAATGTCAAAAATGAGTCATGGAAGTGGATAAAATTGGACAAATGCTGCGAGAAGAAGTGTATAATTTATATCGTTTGATTGGAGATCATTGTATTCCATTTTTTCAGGGTCATATCCCGTATCAGAATCGAAGAATTTGTTTATTTCAGCGAAAATAGTGCCCTTTGGGAGGTGGAGGGCGTGGTTTCGCACTTTTTCGATTCGATTCTTAACTTATATGATCGGTGGTGGGGGAAGGAACCCCCACTTCCTCGGTTTTAGTTAATAAATTAATACGTAAAGTTTTGTGACTGGGGTCTTTTGCCCATTGAGTGCGAATGGTAAAATTGAATTGAATCCGATAAAGGAAAAAACTGAATCGGTGGTGGGGATAGATTCTCCCCCTTTGAGCGAAAAGCATTTTATCATTTTTCTTCGCGGCCTACGCAATATTGTACCTACAGCTGGAACGTTGTATATCACATGAGGTTGTTGCTCAACGAACTTTGTCGACGAAACCCATAGACAAAGCGAAATTCTTTGGCAATTCTCGAAACAAATTCGCGTGAATCGATGCTCTGCCAATAAATGTATTATTAATAGGACGAGTCATAACCGACGAAAAAGCCGGGCGAAACACCTGCAAAGTCGGCCCGAATCAAAGTAAAAGTTCAAATTTGAACGCGAGGGTCAAAGCTTCCGTTTCCATAACTTTCGCTTCGCAGCTTCATTAATATTAATCGCAATTTTGCCCCCTTGGTTTTCCGTTTTCGCCCTCCGTCTTGCTGGCCGGAGTTCGTTTGATTTAGCGAAAATCTTCCCCTGCAGCGCAACCGGAGAAATATCGCTTTGGCCTCCGTCGCAGGTCTTTTCACGTTGCGAACGAGAAAGGGTGGAAAAAGGACGAAAAAAGTCACGCTCCGGTTCGGAGCGCTGTCTCGGTTAATCGCTTGAAGCGGATTCGATGTAGCTGCCAATCGTGGGACAAGACGGATTCCGCAGTTTGTCTGCAAGATGTTTTGAGCTTGTCATTTCCAGTTGTTTTCCGATTTGTATATTTCGGATAATGTTACGATTGGCCTGAATTAATCATTACCGATGAAACTTTCGGATGGTGGAAGGTAACTGATAGTTACGATTTTAAGATGACTGGATTACGATGGGCATCAGATGAAATAAGGAAACGAGTTAGATTATGATTTGGAATTATGATTATGATTATGAATTATTAGTAATAACGATATTTTATGACAGGTCGTCGTGCCACAAATTATGTTTTTTATAGTTTAAAATATGAATTCATTACTACAGATAACACTGCTGCATTTTTTTTAATGACATTTTATATAAATTGATGATATACTTTTACGACGAAAAGAGGCTTTACTGAATACTTAAGCTTCCATTAAGCATTACCAAATTTATTTCACTGTACTGTTTAGTGAGGAAATTTTTGTATTTAATAACTATAGTAGTATGTATCTATACTTAACCTAAATATAGTAATAACGAATAACTGAACATGTATATTAGTTAAAAATATTATTAAAATAAAATAAAGAAGATTTTTCAGTAGCGCGAAATGCCGTATCAGGACTTCCCGACGACTTCACCTTGAATTATTATAAAGAGTTATTTAAACAATTGTCCATTGTTCATAATGGTCCATATACAGATAGTTCCGCACAATATGCACAATTAATAATTGTTATAATTCTTTTGAATATATGAAATATATACACAGAGAGAAAATACTTTGAATTTTTAGTAAAATGGATAATTAATTTGGTACTAAAATTGCAGTTTGCTGAAAACTAATAGTTGTTTATTACATTGTACGCAACGGTTTATTAAAAAGTAACGAACCGATCACTAAAGCTTACTAAACCGCTGCGTGTAAGGCTGCGCACTCCGCAATTTTCGTATCATGTTCAATTTATTAAAATCTGTTATTCTCTGTTACTAAATTTTAATAATTATTTATCTCCGTGAACAAATAAAATGAAGGTGTATATTTATGTAAATATGGAATTATTATAGCTATCACTTATGTAATACTGACGTAAATATGAGCCGTCGTATGCTTGAATATTTACATAAATTTTAAATACAAATATTCGTAAATTTTGAATAAAGAATTGTGTAAATATGTACTTTTTCAGTAAACTTTTCTTATCGTCGAAAATAATTGTTGTTTTTGTCGTCGAATCAGGGACTTCATAATTTGTATTGCTCCCTGCCTATGATATAAGGATATCGCAAAAAAACATGAATACGTATGATTTTCTTGCTGTGATTCCATTTATAAATATACGTAAAATTGAGATAAGTTATTTCATTAATTAAAGTATTTCATTGATTAATATCATTAATTAAAATGTTGTTTTATGTTGATGATGGTTTGAAGTAGATTAAATAAAAAACATTTCCAAAATATTTACACATGTGAAGCACCAGCTTCATGACGATCAGTTTTGATAATTTATGCTCATTTTATTATCAATCGTTTAAAAATGTCAGAAAGGTTGGGTCCACAATAATAAAAAAATATATCAAGATTTATAAAAAATATATAAAATCAGTCAATTTTATTTGAATACAAAGTATATCGTGCAATGAAATGGTATTTTGTCTTATAAGAACTACATTGAAAAATACAAAAAGAAAACACGCTTCTTTGCCTTCCTGAAATCGCTTAATCTCAAATTTGCAGTAGTTTTACAGCTTGAAACAATGATACGACTAATACGAGGCCCGCTGATAATGTAATCTGTAAATAAAGAAATCCTCTGTTAATAAATCAAAGTAAATTGAAAACATTAATTCATTGTAAACTGAAACACGGAGATAAAAAGTATATTAAATTTTCGTATAAAGTATAGAAAAAGATGACTATATGTAAGTTATCAGAAAAATTCAAATATTGTTATATGAAAAATTGGGATAAATGTATGAAAAACTGTAACATTCTTCTAGAGTTAATCTTATATTTATCCCAATTTTTCATACACCACATTTGAATTTTTCTGATTACATACATATAGTCTTCTTTTTCTATACGTTATACGAAAATTTCATATACTTTCTTCTCCGTGTACATTTACTTATCAGCCATATACTATAGTTACGAGACAACTAAATTTCAAAGGTATAAATCTCAAATGTTAAAGTAACAGTTTTCTTAGATTGTCTCCTGTCATTGAGTTTAAATCATTCAACCTTTTGAAACATAAATTATTACTTACGTCATGACTTGAACTTTTTCCTTTGTACGATGGCCTAATTGTGGGTCTCGTTGTTTTATGCATAGCAGTGGAAGTCGGTGAAGTTACTGCAGAACTATTTTTTCTTAAAGTGCTTGACATCGATGTACTTCCCATGGTGGACCTCGGTGTAGTTACTGCAGAACTATTTTTTCTTAAAGTGCTTGATATTAATGTAGTTCCCATGGTTGAATTCGGTGTAGTTACTGCAGAACTATTTTTTCTTAAAGTGCTTGACTTTAATGTAGTTCCCATGGTAGAACTCGGTGTATTTACTGAAGAACTATTTTTTCTTAAAGTGCTTGACATCGATGTACTTTCCATGATGGTAGATTTCGTAGCTGTTGACTTGAATCCAGTGGCTGACATCTGCAAATAATTGAAAACGAAAAATTCGTATTATTTCTTACATATTTAAATTTCTTTGATTACATTCAATAAATGTTGAATACTTCAAAGAATAAAGTTTCAGGATGTTGGAATCGAATGGATTGCTTACCGTTGAAAAAGTTGTTGATAACACAGTACATTCCTTCTCTGCTTTTACACATTGAATAGGTGGAATGAATGATACGTTCTGTCTTACGAACGTTTGGTTTACGAAAAAACAATCACACGAGTTTCTGTATTCGTTCTGCAGGAGAGTTGTGTTTTCCATGATCAGTTCCATTTGAACGAGAAACTCTATGTCCGAAACCGTCATATTTTTAATGCCGGTGTTTGACAGATCTAGCTTTTCAAAGCTTGATAGATTATACAATTTTGGGAACTCAGTAATTTCCGTGTAGTTGAGGTATAGTTCAGATATACGTGAAACACTGACGCTGAATTTCTTCAAAGGATTTGACCA
The DNA here is from genome assembly GCA_022817645.1 of Ceratoteleas bidentatus. NCBI lineage: Eukaryota > Metazoa > Arthropoda > Insecta > Hymenoptera > Scelionidae > Ceratoteleas > Ceratoteleas bidentatus. Next base: position 4,167 of record JABFPB010008228.1, on the reverse strand, counting down.
GGAAAGTAACTTCATTCGCGTATCTGAGACCCTTTCTAAAGTCTTATATTCAACATCAGATATATTGTTACTTCTAACGTCTAACCATTCTAGGTTCGTGTAATTTTTTAAGCTTGATTTGTACAGTTTAGTTATGATGTTGAAGCTCAGATCCAAATGTTTTAAAGTTTTTGGGAAGTTGGTGTACACTTCTTTGAGGCGGTTATTTCCCAGATTGACTGATTCCAATTTCTCTAGACCTTTAAAAGCTTCAACGTGTATGGAGGAGATGTTATTGTTAGCCAAGTTCAGTATTTTCAACTCTTTCAATCGAGGAAAAAATAAGTAACCAATTTCAGAATAATCGTTTTCTTGTAGTAATAGGACCTAGAAACAAAAATTTTAGTCGAGATAATTAAAAGCATCGAACGATAATTATATGTCTAGAACTGTTAAATAATGAGAACTTTATCAATTCTCACATATTCTCTGATTTTAATAGAAATCATTATTCTCTGTTACAAATATTCTTTTTAACAGAGAATAAGATACCGATCAGTGATACGAATCAGTCTAATAACCAGACCATTGCCAAACAGTAACCCGATCTGCCAGATTTTAAGCCAAGCTCAATCCAACCTTTTGCCACATCCTAAAGTCTGGGTTGGAATCTGGAACACGATCATGATCAAGACTTCCTCCAGATTTTATCCAGACTTAAATGGTCTGGTTATTGTCTGGCAATAGTCTAAATACCAGGGTGTTTTCAGTCTAATCTATTCCAGAAGAGGAATGTATCAATAGTAGAAAACAGGCATTAGTAACCCTACCGTTGTATTGGAATACCCTTCGGGTGAATGAAATTTCAGTGTCATATTCCTGCAGTCCTGAATGGATTCTTGTTGATTAGAATACTTTTTACATTTTGTACGAAGTCTGTTCATGCCCACATTGCTCTTTTCAACACACGTGTCTATCTTTTTCATCGTCGTTTCGTCGTATGTTGTGGAACCATTTATACAATTGTATTTTCTACTACGAGGACACAACGTGTTAATAGGGTGGAAATCTGCAATGTCAGATGTATTACGTGATTTATTTCCGAACTAAGTAGATCACATACATTAATTTATCAAACTTACATGAATACGATTGAATATCTTCTTTGCCTTTGGTTGAGTTTTTCCAGTTATTATATCTCACACAGCTGCATTCATCAACAATTGACGAATTATAATTTACAGTTTCACTGACCCACCCTTGCAATTTGCAATATGGAACAAAATCATCCGTTGAATATCGACTAAGAGTCAAGCCGATACGTGTCAGACCATACGTTTCGTGCAGTTGAGGAATTTTTGTCAGACTAGTGTTTTCCAAATACAAAGCTTGGATCTCACTATCGCTTTTGAAGTCGGTTAAGGGATTGTCACGGAGACTCAGCCTCATAAGTGTATTCATGTTTTGACGAAATGAGGTTAATTTGTTACCGGACAGAATTAAAATTGACAAGTTCCCAAGATATGCAAAACTATCTTCTTCTATAAGCGCAATGTTGTTCAAACTTAAATCGATCACTATCATCTGTGTATAGTTTTCAAAAGATTTTCTTCCTATTTCCGATATATTATTTCCACTTAAGTCCAATTTCTGAAATATAAGTTTTCAGTAGTAATTCGTATTTGGTTATATTTCGTCAACTAATTATCATTCATACCGTTAAACTTGTTTTGGCATATGTAGGGACATCTGTCAAGTTGCGTTTGCTGCAGTTTATAGAATTCCCCTCCCATTTGCATTTGCCAATAGTGTATCCAGAAACTTGAATGAAAGCTAATGTTTTCACAATTAGAAGTATTTGCACGAGTTTCGACATGGCGGCTAGAATAAAAATGGAACAATGAAATGAACAATTGTCAAGTAGTGCATTCACGCACGAAAAATTCTATGAGCAACTTACATATGTCAACTGCGTCCTGCGATCGCTTCTTGTTCATTTCCGAAACAATTATTAGAAATCTAATGCTACTTATATACTACTTCTGGCAGAACACTAATCACGCTACCGTGATTAGTGTTCTTACGATGAATAATACCGTTCTCCTGACTTGCTTTCATTTAAATTGACTCAAATTACGTGTGGATTCAGTACACAGATTAACGGAAGTAAAAAAGCATTACTTTAATCGAATTAGTACACTAAGATAAGTATTCTACAAAAAAATTCCTACATTTAGAATTGTTACATCCAAAATTATTGCATGTTCGAAGATAGATATTGCTAGTTGGTACTGTAAATTGTCATAGACCATCAAGTAAAATTGCCAGTGTGTAAAATTAACGTATATGTACTTGATTTTTCAGCTTTTGGCGTAATATTCAAGGATATATATTTACAATACCTTTAAAAGGCATTGTAAGTTATTTAATTTGATTATTTGTTTATCATAATATTTGTAATATTTATAATTATGTGTATTTTTAAATCAAACGTTTATTATTTTAATTATAAATTAGCATTTAAAAAAATCCAAAAGTTCCATTGAGAACATTGGAAGTCAGGGTTCCTCAATGTACCCATTTAAAAAGCACTGTATCATATTATAAAATTCATTTCATCTATTTATTTCTATTTATATTTGGAATATAAATAGAAATGAATAGATGAAATGAAATGTCGTATTTACTACTTCTGAACTTTTTGTAATAATAAAAGAAACACAGAATGAAATGTTTTATTAAACATAGCGATGTTTAATAAAACATATGTAACATATGTCTCGTCATATGTTACATATGAAACATAATTTAAATCAGTTCCTCTTGGCAGTGTTTTTCTTGTGTTTCGAGGTTAGAAAAGACCTTTTGACAGGCGCTTCAGGTGGCCCAAAATACCAGCCAGTTTAAATTTACAGGTGTCCCAGTATAGCAGAGGGGACATTTTTGTATTTGATTATTAATTATAATTAAATAAATGTTGGAAACTTCAAACTTATCAACATATAATACCAAAAACACATCAAACATTCGAATGAACTAATTGTTTTTATACATAAATCCTTGTTACTAACATTATTTTCGTAAGCAAATCATGAAATCGTTAACGGTGGCAGTTGAATTTAGCTGTGTGTGAAAAACTTTATTTCGCAAATACTGTTAATATTATTAAAAAGTCGCATAACTAAAAACAGTAAATTCGAAATAATAGGGGCCCACAATTAATTGACCAAATTTTATCGATTAAACTACAATTTCTAATTTTTGCTACATGAACCCATGAACTTTGAAATGTTTAGAAATTTCAAAGTTCATGGGTTACTCCGAGAAAATGTGATATGTAATGTAAATACCAAAAATATTGTCAGACAATTTTTTACGTGCAAAAATTTTGATTAGATATAAATCTATGAATTGTTCTTCAAAGCAGATTGTTCTACGAGAAATTGTAACCGCGGCGATGAGATCAATTCTGTAATCGACATATTTTGTTCCTCGTTTGACTCCTTCCATCATCTTATCGACTTCTACAATATCTCGTGATTCACGAGAAATTGTAGTAGTTGCTGAGATCTATATACAGTGAAACCTGTAATGAGTCCCGCATCTCTGTTTTTTTCACTCATAAGGAATACATGTGTAAAGAAGGATAGAGATACGGGATTCATTACAGGTTCTGCTAAATAAATAAAAAATAAATATTCGTAATTCGTATAATTTGTACTAATAAATAATCCATCCACTTCCATACATCCAAAAGTAGAAAGTTTATCATTAATTAATAAAAAGTTGTAAAAATCCTAACTTTCAAAAAGTTAGTGGGAGCTCAAATTACAATCCATTTTATTATTTTTAGCGCCATTTTGTTTGCCATTAAGAGGATAACAAAAATTGCGGAAGGTTTTTTTAATAACTATCAGCAAACAAAACTTATAAATAATAATGTAAAAAGATGCCAAAAAATGTCCCTTAAAAGTGATCTGATTGTCAAAAGGGCGCATAGCACCACTGGGCAATCCCAGTGGTGCTATGAGTATTACTACAATTAGTAATCAGCAAAAGAGGTTGTTTTTATGTTAAAAGTTACATTATATAAATGTATTTAATTGAAGGTCCGGATCGAATAAGGGGACATGCGCTCGGCCGGCCGGGCGGCTGCGTTCAAGTTTCTATTGAAAAATGCAATGTGAA
>JABFPB010008227.1:0-10331 GCA_022817645.1 Ceratoteleas bidentatus | reverse complement strand
CAAAATGTCGCATGGTTCGCTGTAAAAATGTAGGGAACCTCCTGATAAAATCGGATTAATTAAGGAAAAACATGGGTTTTTCTGTTTCACTTTTCTCCAATCCTAGTCCAATTCTAGTTACTCATTAACTAGAATTTCCTGGATATTTAAACGAGAGCTGTGCGGCGCCGTCCCTGCGCGACGCAGTGGTGGTCGCTGTGCGGCACAGGGATCAGCGCTGTCCGCGCAGCGCTGGTTACTGCGCTTTACGAATTTTTCGAACAGATAGGGACCAGTACTGTGCGGCGCAGCGGCCACCACTGCGTGATTTTCTCCGTGCGTAAGGAATTTAATTTCTTTTTGTACAATTTGACAGCGTTAGAAATAAGGTTATGTTACTCCAAGTCATTCAACCAACCTAGTTCAATAAAAAGGCATTCCTTTTCTGAGAAAACGCAACCAATTTTGAATGAAAATTTTTCCATGGAAAACGAAATTCCTTTACATTAAAGAAGATATCTTTTTGGGAAAATATTAAAATGGAAATCCTTTTCTATCAAAATGGAATTTTTTATCGAAAATTATTATTTTAAGAGTGTAAGTTACGCTGAGGCAGAAATAGTAACGCATTCGTGACAAACATTGTAAACGAATCGTCAACGATTAGCAGGCGATTCGATAAATAATTCCGAATTTGAGGTCGAAAAATTGTCGGAAACGAGTCAAAATTGTGTCGGAAACGATTGGCAAAAATTTTTTTTCATTCAATAAATATTGTTCACGTGTATATCTATATTTAAGAAGTTTTTAGCACACTCTCAGAAATGTTCTATTAAGGTAGCGTGGTTAGAATGAAACGTTTTCAAGAGCTGATATTTATCTTAAAAGATGCTTAAAAGAAGAAAATCTCGCCTTGACGACCAAAATATTGAGTAAATAAGATATTTGCATAGTGTAATCAAAATCGTGAATTCGATGAAATTTTGATGAAACATTATTCATATCATGTACTTTAATTATCCAAATTTCATTAAGCTCCACTAGCTGGTTTAGGAGATATCCGGTGTCAACGTTGGAAAAATCCGTATATATATAGATATACTAACCATGTATTTTATTGAAATTTTGATATCTAATATCTCCGGAAGCAGCTAGTGAAGATTGACGAAAAAATTTTTCACTTAATAAGACCAACATAAAGAATTCTTATATAGTTTTTAAAACAAATGTGATGATTGGTTAGTTAGTAAATTAGTAAATTAAAAAGTAAATTAGTAAATTAGTAAATTAAACTACTATTAGTAGATTAAAAACAATTGTTTACGTAAATTTTAAAAAATGTGCAAAATATATTCTGCATGATACATAGTAAACTTAAAAATAGTTAATTTGAATTGGAGCACGAAAAACAAAAAAAAGTATTTATAACTCATTCATGCAAAGAAAAATAATACATTTTGAAAAATACAATTATTTAATTATGTATAATATAATTAACATTAAAAAATATATATGAATAAAAAAATGTATATGTATGAATTCCAAAAAGCTTATTCCGAAGAAAGTACCCAAATATACAATAAATCTTTGTAAGTATACAAATATTTCTCTTGGCACCCCAAATTTACGGCCCTTCACTATGCAAATACCTTAATAATTACAAAGCGATTACAAACCTCGCCTTCGGCTTGGCATGTAAACTTCGCAAGGGAGACAACTTTTCTCTTCCCTCCCGTGATGCACACAATTTTACGCCCCGAGGGAGTAAAAAATGCCACTTTTCGAAATCCTCAGAGGGAGTAAAGTGGCGTTTTACTCCCCGAGGCGCGTAATATTATTAATTACTCAATATTGTAGTCGTCAAGGTGGAATTTTCGAACGGTTTTAGTGTTCAGTTGATATTTACGCTTCTTATAAGATAAACTTCAGCTTTTGAAAACATTTAATACTAACCGCGCTACTATTAGCTTACAAATAAAAAATATTCCTTTTATTTGCATTGGTTTACATGCAGGGATGCAAATCGAAACGATATAAAGTTTAGTTTTGATTCGTGTATTGAATCTAAATTCTGAAATAAATTCGTCTTGATGCTGTACCAAAACTAAATTATGCAATGAATTTCGTTTTGATTCCATATCAAAACTAAATGTTCAAACAATTTAGTTTTGATACGCATTAAAACTAAACGTCTCAAATGATATTGTTATGATACCACATGTAAACTAAATGAATCAAAACATTTTTGATTTGCGTACCTGGTATTTGTAGACACATCTCGCGTAGAAAAGTACAAGTCTGGCACATGATCTGTTGCAATCCTATTGCTATCCTCTTGCCATTTCGCTGCCAATCTACGTGTGAGGCAATTGTATGACAATAGTATGGCAACGGGATGGTAATCGAATGGCAAGGGAATGGCAACAGACTGCTTCGCGATCATGAGCAAGTCTGTTGCCATACTATTGCCGTAATACGCCATACTAGTGCGCGATTTTCTTTTTTACTAAGGATATTTTTTACCAGGAGTATGTGCGGGTGTACGCGCACGTAAACCACGGCAATAATATACTATTGTTAAAAAGTTTATATTTTCCTATTCAATCACTTTTTTAAGACAAATATGTTTATTTCTCGTAGCCGTCCATTACTTGATTGTGTGCCAGTATCTCGTGTGGATCTAAATAGTGACGGTCTCCAATATTTAGTATGTAGTTATTTACGTTGATTATAAATCAATAAGCCAAACAAAATACATTGTTACCCACAAATATTCGTACATACTAATTTTTGTCCTAGTTACACCCACTATAACTATATATTCTCATACATACTCATTAGTAACCATACAAACTCATAAGTATGTACTCATATATTGTGACGTTTCCAATTTCACAGTTTTATTTACCGCAGTACAGTAAACAAAACAACTTGAAAACTGCCTTAGCGACACCGGGAGGGCGAGTTCGCGCGCGAGTGTTCGTCTTAGGCGACATGTGGCGGTGTCAGCGCTGACATTGTTTTGGACACTGATGGGAGCGAGGGTTTAAAAACGGAAACGAGGGTATAAAAGCGGGAGCGAGGGCATAAAAGCGGGAGCGCGTGTGTGGAGAGTCACTGTTCAAGCAGCGGCCGAAGAGGCCGCAAGGAAGGAGAAGGAGGAGAGCCTGAAAAGGCTGAACGACTGAAAGCGGTCGGTGAGGGTGCGACTGAAAGAGGTCGTTGAGGTGCGATTGGTACAAATCGTTGGAAGACTGAAATAGGTCTAAGCATAAAGTATCTCTTTTTTGTTTAATGTCGAGAACCGTGCATAAATTGAGCTTATGATAAATAAAGAAAGATAAAAAGAGAATAAATGAATTTCATTGTATTCGTTTCTTTTTTTGAACGATCTCTTCAATATTACGGCGAGGGAAGCCCGCATTTCTGTGGGCTTTTCCTCCCCGAGAGATGAAAAAAATCTTTTTCCAGTGAGGGTGAAATCGATCAATTTTCATTGAAAAAATGGTTAAAACACGTTTTCTGGACTTTTTCAATGTAAAATTATCGATTTCACGCTTACTAGAGAAACAATTTTAAGGCGACCCTTATATACACCCATGCATACTCATATATACAAATATGTATAAATATATACCCATGCATACCCATACAGTCTTATGTAATTCCATAATTATTTCTAAAAATTTGTAAAAAACGTCAAAAAGTTTAGTTTTCATATTTTCAATTTCAATTTTGGTAGAAATCATATCTAAATTATTCAATGAATATCGTTTTGATTCCATACCAAAACTAAATTATTCAATGAATTTCGTTTTGATTCCATACCAAAACTAAATTATTCAATGAATTTCGTTTTGATTCCATACCAAAACTAAATTTTCAAATAATTTAGTTTTGATACGCATCAAAACTAAACGTCTGTAATGATTTTGTTATGATGCCACATCAAAACTAAATGAATCAAAACATTTTTGATTCATTAATTTAGTTTTGATTTTCGTCCCTGCACAAAAGTCAACGGAACTATTACTATTAATTTTATTATTATTATTTACAACATAATCGGGTATATACCCTTGAAATGTATAATATATAAGTAAACAAATTTGACGCGAGTAGGAGACATATACTAAAGGGACGAGAGAGCGATGTAATCATACAAAACGACGAAACGGATAGCGCGGATATACGATTTCTCTGATCGGGTGCGAGCAAGTTCACAATCGACGAGTTAAAATTACCGCGCCGCAAAATGCGTTCGATCGTGTTCAAATGACAGAAGTTGGTCCTGTATAATTTTGTCTCAAATGGTTGGGAAAAGCGTGTGGGTCTACGAGGACAGGTAAGAACAACTAGGTTTCGGAGCGCTTGAGAGTTAATGTCGCCGTGGATCAGATTAAATAAGAATTTCAAGTCCGAGTGAAGTCGTCTGTCCGCTAGGGTAGGAACATTAACAATTAATAACGCGGGGTCGTAGTTGTGTTCGAGTCGGCTCAACGGGACGCCATTACGATACATAAACAGTCGAAGAAAACGGTGTTGGGCGGGCTCAAGAGCCGCAGTTTCGTATTTTGCTTGGGGAGACCAAGTAATCGACGCATATTCAAGAGTGGGACGGACGAGGGAGAGATAGAGATGACGGAAAGTAGACGGGCTGACAAAGCCACGGCTATTACGATTTGTGATGAACGCGATGCCTTCGCCACAACGTCGCGAATATGTAGATGGAACGTTCCGTTACTCGAATATCGAACACCCAGGTCTTTTATGTCCGCAGAAATTGACAGTAAGACGCCATTAATCGCATAGTTCGCACGATACTGAGATTTCTTTCGAGAGTAACGCAGGACTGAGCACTTGGGGATACTGAATTCCAGTCTATTAGTGACACACCATTGATAGAGAGCATCAAGGTCCATCTGTAAGGCCGCGTCAGGTCCAGAGATCGCATGGTAGATTTTTGCGTCATCAGCGTATACAAGAATCTCACCAAATTTAATATGTTTACGCAGATCGTCAATAAAAATAAAAAATTAAATAGCAGTGGCCCCAAATGCGAACCCTGCGGCACGCCCGATGTGACCTCATAACCAAAAGATGCGCTATCATCGCCACGGACAATGCAAGTGCGGCCGTTCAAATAAGATGTAATCCAGTTCAGGAGATTACCACTTATACCGACCTCTCGCAGTTTACGTTAAAGAACAGAATGCGATACGCGATCGAAGGCATTTGCGAAGTCGGTATAAAAGCTTCGACCTGGCGCCCATGGTCAAGATTAGAGAACAGATAGTCATTAAAAAGCGCCAGGTTAGTACATGTGGATCTGCCTTGAAGCCGTGTTGCTATTCAACAAGATAATGATCAATGCGAGATGTGAGGTGCGACGTAACAATCTTTTCAAAGAGTTTCGGGAAGGTGTTTAGTAAAGAGATCGGACGGTAATTCTCAACGTTCTGTTTGTCACCGGTTTTGAAAACCGGGACAATGAGACTGGATTTCCAAAGAGTAGGGAAAGTCCCAGTGGATAGTGATTGGTTAAACAATATAAAGAGGGGTTTGGCTAAGCCAAAATTCAGGTTACGTAAAAAACACCCTGGAATACCGTCAGAACCCGGGCCAGAGTTGGCATCCTGTTGCGTAAGTATTTCAGTTATTTCACCCAGGCCAATTGTAATATTGGTTATGTCGATAATCAGTTCAAGCTCAAAGTTTTCATCGCAAGGGGAGTCAGGGATAAACACCGATTTAAAAAATGCTGAAAACAAGGCAGCAATGTCTTCAGAAGAGGACGCCGTTGAGTCGCCTAAATACATAGTGGATAGCAAGGATTCGGATTTACGTAAATTGTTAACATGATTATAAAATTTTTTTGGATTAGAAATGAGGGAGTTTTCGATCGAAGATATATATGTGTCGCGGAGTATAATTGAACGTGCTTTTATTTCAGAACGGAGAGATGAGAATAAATTGTAGTCAGCGTCAGAATGCGTTCTCTTATAAGAAGTATGCGCCTTTTTTTCGCAAAAATGTCTCTTTTAATACTGCTGTCGAACCAGGGCCGAAAGTTGTCGATAATGCGGCGTCGCTGAGGTACATAAGAATTGATAACGTCGAGTATAATATCATAAAATGCGCTAACAGCAAGATCGAAATCAGTATGGCACAGTAATGTATCCCAGTCATATGTATTTAAAACTCTCGTAATTAATTCATAGTCCGCGTGTTTAAAATCATACTAACTATACGATAGACTAGATTGACGGTAAGGTACACGTAAGGTCACAGAAAGAGGTGGATGATGATGGTCGATCGGGAAATATGAGTTTTGGTCAGCAGATACTTCAATGTCCTTGAGCGATGAATTGATTGCAGCCGTTAAAATTAACGAAATCACAAAGTATCTGCGCAGACGACTCAGTAGATCTGGTGGTCATCCCGTCGCCTACTGTACAAACACCGCTGTGTCTGTGAGTCTCCATTGAATGTGAGGGAGGTTAAAGTCACCAGATAAAATAACATCGGATCCAGGATATCGCAGAAATAGTTCCTCGAGAGTGCGAGCGAGATCCCGGAATACCATAATGTCGGGAGCTGGTGAAATGTAAATAGCTGTAATCAGCATAGATTTCGGGCCAACTTTACAGTGAACCATCACTGATTCCAATGGCAAATCGGGTAACTCTACTCGCCGGCTGTCGAAGCAACCTCTGATAGCAATCAAGACTCCCCGTCCCCGACGGTCTTCGCGATCATGCCTATATACAGAATAATTTGAAAAACCAAGTTCGGCATCCGTGATTGCAGAGTGGAGCCATGTTTCGACCAAAATAATGATGTCATAATCGCAGTGAGAGGCAAACAGACGTAAGATATCTAGTTTGGTCCTCAAGCCTTATCTTGTTGATGGTGTATACCCGTTTCACGCGTTTTTTCTTGTTGGGACGATGGCAGGCACATTACGTATATAACGTATAGTGAGATCCCGTTCGCCATTATCAATTCGGTTGTTCAGTTCAGCACGAACCGAAGTGAGATATTCACGTTCTGCAATAGTTTGATCGTGTTTAATTGTTAAGTTATGTGCCCGAAACTGATCACGATTTTTCAGCGCTGCGACTGCCGAACTCTGCGAGTCAAAACTGACTTTCAACGGGCACGGTTTATCTCGCATACTCTTTCCAAAACGCACGGCGGAGATCGCTGGTTTACAAGCAGGGATATCGGTAATAAGTGAGTTAAATTGATGGAGATCGTCGTTTAGTCGGAGTTGTAAACAATAATATTCGATACACGAGTACGGCAATCTTCAAGTTCGTGCATTAACTCTTGCCAAGTACAGGGCGATTTGGCGACAGATGGTTCAAAGACAGGGTTATCGGAGCGCGAGAGAGAAATTTCGACTCTCTAACTTCTGAACACTTGTGTGTAAATGGAACTAAGTAAGAGTATTTAAGGGCATTTGCTCCTCTCTTTTAGCCAGGTTTTTTAGGGAAGTCGAAGAAGATTTCTGCGTGGCGGTGGAATTATCCGTTGGGACATTTCTTAAGAAGGTACAGTTTGACCTTCAAAAAGAAAAACGTTGACAAAAATGGTCTGTCGAAATCATTCCAAATCAAGTGGGTTCCCAAACTGTTTATAAATTGTCCGATTTTCGATCATAAATTTCAACGAGGATTTCTCATTTCGGGAAATTTCGTAAGTGATAGTAAAACAATTTTAGGCTATCTATTTAGCATTTTAGAGCGTTCGCTCCAGGGTCGTGAGACTTGCGCAACTATGCTTAGGCTTTCTCTGGTGAGTTCCGCCTATTTTGCATTTTGAGAGATCACCTTTTCTTCTGACAGAAAAACGAAGTCTAATGAGAGTTAAGGTGACACAAGTGTTTTATATAAAATCAACCGCGCAACCGTGGATCGTTATACCACTAAAAGTGCAATATAATTTCAGACATTGGCATTATTTATAACGAAAGAAGTACTAAAGTACTTTAAAAGTGTTAATATAATTTATAAATCACAATTTTGTACTTTTTATGCAAACTTACCTCTTCTCACTCGTTCCGACCAGTTTCAGCATTCCTGCTATTGTCGTTTTAGAAACATACCTTTAGAAGTCACTGTCATTAGGGTTAAAGATGAAATCGTTTCAAATTTCAACGGATTCCGTTTAACCGTTAAAAGGACTTCGTTTAACCGTAAAAAGGAGGTAAAGTTTTGATCATTAAAACGGTTTCCGTTACAAGGTTAAACGAAGTTTTGAAGAAATATTGAAACGGAAATCGCTTAATTGTAAAACGGATCGCATTATCGGCAAACGATCTTTCTTAGAATGGAGTATAGCAGATTTAGCATTATTTGAATTAATAAAGATCCAAGATATCTCTGGCTTTAATAGATATATTTAAGCTTGTATATAACCCATGTAAGGCTTGTTAAATTACACTTGAACCTTGCACACGAGTCTCTCGCATAGCTGTCACCTGGTACAGCTTGCCAAACGACCCTCGCACATCTATCCGAGAAACTTTCCCTACTTTCCCCATCTTCAAATACCTGCAACGTGGAAGTTACTTATCGCGTGCGGGCATTTCAAAGCAGATGACACTTTTTAAACGACTAGGTTAATTTTTTGTATGTTTCTACAAAAAATATTTTGTAGAAACATACAAAATATTTTTTGCCTTTTGCGGCTTCGCGGACAACATAGCGAAGTGGAAGGGAGAGCGACCTTTGAGCGACCTTTGATCGCTTAGGACGGGCACAAGAATCATCGCCTGTGCGTCCACGTATATCTCATCCTAAAACCATTCAATTGTCCCTAACCTCCTTTTCCGTTCCCACTCCCCCTCCATCTTGATTTCCGGCACGTCCTGTCGCTGCACGTGGCGCACACTACTATCGCTTAATTTTTTTAATATAAAAAATAGATGTTAAAATCAAGAAATATTTGCGAATGTTCATATTGGAATCCTATAAGGACCCGGACCACAAAAGTAGAAGAAGAAGAAGAAGAAGAAGATCGGTTAGGACGGCTATGCGAGGTTCGTGGGTACCATGATAATATGGCCTTATTAGTTTATAAGTTTGTCATACAAAATGTTGTGAAAATCCGATTGTCAAAACCGGAATCCACTTGTAACAGGAGGATTTGTCGCACCAGTTGGAAGATTCCATCTCTCACAGGAGTATTCAGACTCTGATAATCGGATTGTATTAACACTAGAACGGCCAAAACTTGTGCCACCAGCGATAAATTTTGGAATGTAAAACAATACATCTTCGCAGGCCTCTATTTAGGCTCTACTGTACTTTCGCTTTATCACACGAATATTCGTCTTTTTCATAGAGCAACAATATCGATATGGAGGACATATTCCAGCAACACGTAAGTGTATATTGGCGTTTAATGAAAAATCTGGAAATGGGAGTCAAAATTGAATTGACCTTCGCTGGTTTGCAGATCACGAACGATAGTAGTAAGTTCACGCTAGTGTTCGAGATGAAGAACGGCACGGAGGAGGCGCGGGTTTACCGACCCAGCACAAGCGACTTGTGCCGACCTTTGGGCCAGATCGCAAAATACGTTGCGTCAACGGGGCAAATCCTGAATATTGGCGACGTCGCAAGTTGGCTCAGAAGGGAGGTCATGGAGCACGGGAATGACCCGATCAGGAGTATTCTGTGTATGCCGATCGTCAACGGGCAGAGGGCAGTCATTGGCGTGGCCCAACTTATCAATAAGGTGAGATGGAGGCCACATGCGCTTTGTGATTTATGGAAAATATTGGAAATGAGCATATGATTGAACAATTCAGTCATTTGGATTACACAAATGACTGAATTAAAACTGACGTCAGTTTTAATTTAAAACTGACGAATGTCGGTTGAAGTATTCGACTGTGTAAGTAGGACTCATTTCTGTTATGAATTATTGTTGTGGACCATGGCAATGAAATTATACATTTCATGAGTGACTTCTTTCGATTATAAAGTACTCATGTCAAGTGAACGATCTTATTATATATAGGGGTGATTCATGTAGATCATGAATGACTTGTGTAGTTCGTGAATGCTCCATGAAAATCTTGAATGATTCATTTGTATTCAAATTGACTCATTTCATGTATTCGACTAGATAACAGTCGGTTGAGTTCCGATTGATCATGCACTCTTGTATGAACGTCAGAAACGAATGTGACAGAATAACAGCACGTGCTGGGCGCAAAATTTTTTTTCGTGAAAAAATCGATACCTGGGTCGAGTAAGGGGTCAACTCAAACTTGCAGTGAATAAGGTGCCAATGCAAACTTGCAGTGAATAAGGTGCCGATTCAAACTTGCAGTGAAT
>JABFPB010008226.1:0-10332 GCA_022817645.1 Ceratoteleas bidentatus | reverse complement strand
GATTTTAACGAACTGTTCATTAGTTTTTAGTTATGGTTTGTGAATGTTTGACGAACTATCCATTGAGTTTTAACGTCATGCAAGTCTGGACGGTGAGTGATGAACTGTTTGTTAATTTTTGATGTTTTTTTTCTCCGTGTAGAAAATAGAAAATACATTCAATTTATGTGCAATTCACATATATTGTTACAATCTACGTTAGCAGTATGTTTCTACTTACGTCCCACAGATGTAATATCTGCTTCTAAATAATGTTACAACTCTGCACCACTTACCTGCTTGAAGACGGACATTTCAACCTTGCACATACGTACGTTCTACATTTTCTTACGTAATTTCTGCATTCCTCTCATGTTGGGAAGGTAGATGATTTATCTAATTTCTACGTTTCACAAACCAACTTGTACTGTTGGGGCAGATTTGCTGCTTTTTGAGGTTATATGCAGTGTCTTCTATCACTTAATAATTTCAGTAATTAATTATTAGTGAACGGATTAACCCTTTGAGCGACAGCGTTCCATATACGGAACACGTTTTTAATCTTGAATTTCTACTCGATGATTCAACTGATTTCAATCCAACTTTACCTGGGCTTTCTTTAGGGATATATCAAAGTGTTTAAAAAAAGAATTAGGGATTTCAGTGTTACCGAACCTGTAAAAACAATTACAAGTTCGTTTATTTTCTAACAATCACGACGACCAATCAATAATATTTGAATTAAGAACATATTATTGATTGGTGGTTTATAATAATTGTGCAGAAACTATTTTATTGTGATTCTTTATGCTTTGTTGTTGATAAAGAAGCTTTGTTTACGTAATATAAACTGCAAATACAAATAAAAGTAAAAACTCCACAGATTATCTACAAAAAGTGGTGAATCCGACTTTTCCGTAACTGTTGTAACTTTTGAAATGATTATAACGAACACTATTCACTGGAATTCATTGCTTGGTGTAAAAATTGAGCCGAGCCACCAGGTCTTTGGTAACCCGATAGTGTTTGCCCAGTTGGCATTTTGACCAAATTAACAAAGATTTTGCATTTTTGTTATTTTTAATTGTCCGTAGAAGGCGACTTTTTTGGCACTCGGTTAGTAGCAGAAAACCGATTTTTATTTACAACTCTCTACCATTTATTGGAAATGGTTTATATAACTGATTTTTTATTTTATAATTTAAATGTTAACGTAAAGAAAAAAACAATGATTTATTAATTTTATTCTCATTCTACGGATTAAAATTTGTTCCATTTATATTATTATCCTTAAATATTCCAAGTAAAATTTATTTAGCATTTTAAAGTATTGCGAATTTTCTAAGTTTTCTTGTTACATTTCAGATTTTTTCTTTCGTACAATGTAATACGTGTAACTAAATAGTTGTACTAGCAAACTTCAAGCATTGAAAAGTTTAACAACCGGTATTGCTTTCGTAAAAGATGTGAATGTCTTAATATGTGAAACTTTTTGTTCATTCGCTGATAAGTATAGATGATAATTGGATAGTGCAAAGTACATCCTGAGAGTGGTGTACAGCAATATTAGTCAGGGGTATAGAAAGACCTACAATACCATTTTTCTCAGAGTCTTGAAAATTGTTAAAATTAGATACTTCTGTTTGCCGTTGAATAGGTAAACAATGTATGAAAATTTTATGCAAATGCATTTTCTCTTCGTGTTGCATAACTTATGAAAATCGGACACCTACAGCGCGAAATTGTATTATTTCCCCCAAAAAGAATGTCAGTATCCAAAAATAGAAATTTCTTAACGTAGCATACGCGTGTATTAAAAATTTTCGATTAAGAAAAAGATTAAACATAAATGAAAATAAGGAATTCATTTTTCCCATATAAATCACTTCTGTTAATTGTACACAACCCCTATCAGTAAAAAATATTATTTAATATTAATATTTCAGAAATATTTGAGAAATAGTTTAGACTTGAAAACATAAAAAAATATGTTAAATATATTTTTTAAATTATGTTTAACAATTAATTAACTTATTACCCAGAAATGCGAATTCTTTGTAAAATAAACAACTTCTTTCCTTTCTTTACAAAACCGTTTAGTTGCCAAATTAATCGCTTATTCGTTAAGGAGACTGCGGAAATTGGTAATTTCGTAAGTATTGATAAAATGTTTTTTTCTTATAATTAGAACCAACTTTCAGTGAGCCAAAACCGAAGCGCGAAAGTGTTGCAAAAACGGGTTGTTATTAAGCCGAAATGGATATTTCAATTTAGGTCAGCTTTTAACATTTTTAGCCACGCAATAATTCTTTCATTCCATAAGCCATGTTTGTTGTATTTAGTGCTCTCAAAGAATTGCAGTCACATTTTACTTATTTGAAAAATATTGTTAAAGAAATTTTTGTTGCAGAATTTTTTGTTTTTTTTGGCGCCCAACGTGGGCCATCATTTTTTCATGATATATTCGTGAAAAAATAGTGACCCACGTTGGACGCCAAAAAAACGTTGAAAATCTCTAATTGTCCGAATTTTGAGAGATTTTTCGAGCTTACTTTTTTCTGTTAGTTAGATTTTCAGAAAAGTCCGAAAATCTAACTAACGCCAAAAAAATTATGAAAACGTCTGACAGTCCCTATTTTCAGATCTTTTCAGAATATTTGTCATACATTTTCAGAGATCTTATTTTTAGAAGGGATTTGTCGAAGAGATACGTCGTGGTTCTCAAAACAAGCCATATTTTAACTTGAAATTGCGGAAAACGGTAAAAACAGTGGATTCGAATTCTAAACCGATGTTCCGCATAAGTTTGCACAGGAATCGGGAATCTTTCGCTAACTCGCGAACTGTTCACCCGGCTGTCATTGAGTGAAGTCTCGGGCTAAGGAGAAATGGTCGTGTTACATTGTACGCTTAATGGAATTGGCGTCGTCACTGTAGAACCTTTTGTTGACTTACAGACAATAAACAATGGAATTGTAATATAAATAATGAGGGGAGACAACGACCCGGATCTCAATGGGAATTTAGCGCAAGCTTCTTCTGCAGTCAACAACGTCATTCACCTTTCCATCTCTTCGCGTTTTTCTTCATCCCCATTGTCCGCTGTTAATGACTGATTTGAAAACGGCTTCCACCTTAATCGACCAAATGAAAAAAAGCTCAAATTTCGACCGAAACGCCAAATCGAATCTTCCTTCCTAAAATTAGATTCACAAAAATGTTTCTCAGCTGTGAAACTCTTAACAAATCTGATAAATGTTCAGATTGGGTTAATTTAGAGATTTTCAGAGGTATTGAGAGATTTTCAGACGTTTTCAGAGTATTTTTCAGAGATTTTTAGAGATTTTATTTCTACAAGAGATTAATTTTTGTTTCAATGTATGTTCACAGCTAAGACACATAAACAAGATCAAGGATCGGCTATGGACCTACTACGAGGACCTGGCGTCGGATGTCGCAGTTCCCATCTTTACTCCTATCGCCAAGATGATCTATAATAAACTAAAACTAAAAAAAGGACCTGGTGTCGGAGGTCGCAGTTCCCAACTTTGCTCCTATCGTCAAGATGATCTATAATAAACTAAATACATATATGTTTAAAATATATGCTTGCAGAAAAAGGCATATATTTGCTCACGTATTTTTTCCTTGGGAGCTTCCAATGATTTCCGAAGGAAATTGCTGTCGACAGAAATTAGTTCTGTGTCCTAATTTGCAATTTAAATTTAAATTGGATACATTTAAAAAATTAAATGGCCCAACTTTCTAATCTTCCCAAATTGCTGCTTTCCATCAAACCACATGTTTGTTCGCCTAAAAGAAAAAAAAAGAAACGTCGACTAGAGTATCACTTAAACGTAAATTCGCCTCACCTTTTAATTACACTCCTCGTTTATCGACGCGCATCACCGTCGCTCCAGCTCGATTACAATTTCCTCATCTCCGTCGAAGACTTGATTACTGCAACTTCGCCGAGCCCCGATAAATAAAGTGTCATCCCGCGACCTTTTTAGAACGGCCCGGCGGATAAACTGGATCGAACGACGCGAATAACCGAAGAACGCGAGTCGCGCATTCGATTGCGAAAAATGATTCCTCCATAATCCCGAGTCGAGGGGCGTTCGCGTGCGTTTGTTTTTGCCGGGAAAATGGATTCCAGTGGCCGCCGCGAGGTGGAGCGACATAAAACATTTTTATTCGACGCAGTCGCGACGATCTTGCTCGTCGAGGAACTGAGCAGGGACTTGAACAAGTACAATGGACTTGTTAACGTTTTATATGCTGAGGGTGCGCGATCCGCGACGTTTCATTAAAAACGTGTCAAAAATAGATGGCGTGTCGGTGCTCGCGACATAGCTAATTTTATCAAGGGTTTTAAATTTAAAAACGTGAAAATCGAAATCAGCAACTATTTTTTTCCAATTTTTTTGAAAGTTTTACTTTTTATTTTTCATGTCTTAAATTTTACATTCCCCAACTTTTTGTAACTTTTACACCTTCAGTGTGAAAATTCATAATTTCGCATATTGCATTTTCCCTTCTCCCAATTTCTCTTTTCAAATTGTCTTTTCTCTTTTCAAATTGTCTTTTCTCTTTTCAAATCGACCAACTTTTATATCGCTCTAAACTAAAAAAAAACAAATTTACTGAAATTTAGAAAAACCTCTACTTCCAAATCTTTTTATTCTAACGATCCAACATTCGAATCTTTACATTCAAAAATGATTCCATTCCAACCCAATTCTTCGGGACCGAAAGTTATTTTCCCTTCCAGCGGAATCGGCAGCAGAGACTGTAATGATTTATTTTGGCAATTTGATTTTCACAGGGGGTCGGGGGTCGCGAAAAGCCAGCCGCGCCTCGTGATTTATACACGGCACGCCGCGGCTGAAACGCGTGCGGGAAACGCCGCACGAGCGCTGTCCTGTGTCAGACGCTTCCTGTGTTCCTTTTTACCTCCACAGTCCATATATACCTATCGATCCCTCGGCTCCCGACGTCCTCTTTATCCAACCGACTGCCGTCTTTCTCGCAATCGCTACCGCGCTCGCGTCTCGTGCATTACGTTTACTCGAGTGCAGCGTTTTTGCCTTTGCAATTTTTTTTCCTTTTTACAATTTTTTGCTCATTTTTCGCCGAGAAAGATCCGGCTTGGGAAATACTAATAGACATGATTCTGAGCGTTCACTTGGTTTCGGCCAACGGTCAAAAATTTAATCTGTAGTATTACAAGGCGTTTGATGGAAAATAAGGGAAAAAGATTTTTTTGAGATTGCGTATTATCTTTTATTTAAGTGCAGTTTCGATTGGAATTATTGGATAGCCAGAGTTATTTTTAGCGTTAAAAGGTGTGTGCATTTTATTGAGGTGTAATTGAAAAGTTACATTGTAATAGCATTTGTCACGAATTTCCACGAGCAATTGTTACAATGTTGATTTTGAAACTGTGATTTCAAACTTTCAGTAACAACAAATAAATTATAAATTCGAAGCAATTACCAGTTAATTACTACAACTTTGTTACGGGACTGCATTATTTACAGTTTAATTAACGTTCTGTGTAAGGTATTTGAATCAATTTTTCGAGAACTTTTTAGCAGTTTCAATTTGTTTCAAGCATTTCTCGTAAACGACATTTTCCAAGATTACAGTGACATCGGCAATCTAATCTCAGAAATACTGAAAAATGTGGGCACTTTTTTATGCAAAATCCAACAATTCTAATAAAGTTGCTCAAACCGTGACCACAATTCATGATAATTTTATTCTAAGTATTCTCTCCTTACGACGCAGTCCATTTACCTATAACTACATCGATTGTCTCCCATTACGTGCTATATTTACATGTTAAATTGTCACGACAACCATTTTCGTACTGAACAAGTACCATTTTCCGTAGAAATAAATTCCGAAAAACTAAATTCACATCGACCTATAATATCTGAATTAATTAAGTTAAAAAACTTCATTATTTATTTATGGCTCCTACATTTATTTGCTATCTTTTCTTTCCATATGAAGTTACAAAATTTCCGAAATAAAAAAGTTAAAAATTTTCACATCTTAAAGAAGTTAATGTAACTCCAAATTTCACTTCCAATTTTCCTCTGGTCCCTTTCTCTACGATACAAAATTGTCTGCCCGAACGGCTTTTATCGAACGATCGTTGTTCGTAAAAAAAGGTTGCTGTCGCGCGCGATAAGGTCAAGTTCAAATTGCGTCGGCGACGCCTCCGTTCATTAAGTGGCCCCCCACCGAGCTCGAAAAGTCCCCGCTAAAAATAGACGAAATCGCAAAATCCCGTCATTCATATTCCGCGATCGTTCGGAAGAATAGCTGTCTTGTGTACGCGGAACGAGGGGCCCGGGCGTTGTGCATATTGAAACAGATTTTTAGGTCAAGACGGAACTTATCGATTCCTGCGGAGAGAGCGGGACGACGACGATTTAAGGAGATTTATCATCATCATCATTTCTCGTCGAGAAAATGAGGATCGATAATTACGGTTGGGCAAGTACGACTGGAAGAAATCAATTCGGAAAAAACACGTTGTCAGTAAATTTATCGTTTGACGCGGGGAATAGTGTTCGGGTTGTCATCTGTCTGGGGTTATTCGTAAGAAGTGTGTTATTGTTTTGGGTATTGTATGAAACTTGTTTGAAAAGAGACTAGCTGGCAATTGTTTGGGAAGAATAGCAACTATTGGGAGCAAACCTAACCTATGTAATCAGAGATTTTCAGATGTTTTCAGAGCATTTTTCAGAGATTTTCAGAGATTTTATTTCTACAAGGGATTAATTGTTTTTTTTTCAATGTATGTTCACAGCGAAGACACATAAACAAGATCAAGGAAAGGCAATGGACCTACTACGAGAACCTGGCTTCGGAGGTCGCAGTTTCCAGCTTTGCTCCTATCGTCAAGATGATCTATAATAAACTAAAACTAAAAAAGGACCTGGTGTCGGAGGTCGCAGTTCCCAACTTTGCTCCTATCGTCAAGATGATCTATAATAATCTAAATACAAATATCTTTAAAAATATATGCTTGCAGAAAAAGACATATATTTGCACAGATATTTTTTCTTTGGGAGCTTCCAATGATTTCCGATGGAAATTGCTGCCTACAGAAATTAGTTCCGGGTTCTAATTTTCAATTTAAATTTAAATTGGATACATTTAAAAAATTAAATGGCCCAACTTTATAATCTTCCCAAATTGCTGCATTGTTTGGGAAGAATATCAACTATTGGGAGCAAACCTAGAATATCTATAATAATATTGATATTCTAGGATAATGTCTGAAGATTGTTCAGTTACTGCCTGGTAACTGTTTAGGAAATTGTCTGGACAATTGTCTGGTAACTGTTAGGCAAATGTCTGGAAACTGTCAGGATAAATTCTGGCAACTGTTTAGACAATGCCTGAAAACTGTCTGATAACTGTCTAGAAACGGTCTGGAGGCTGTCTGGCAAACATCGCGTAAATCTGGTAACTCTCTGGATATAGTCTAGCAAATCTATGATATATTTCTGGGAGCTTTCTGAGAACTGTCTGGCCAAAATCTGGCATCTCTCTGGATCGACTTCGAGACTGTTGCAAGAAAAACATCTAGCAACAGTCTGGTCATCAAACTTCACTACTATTGATTTTTAACATGCGAAATCCCCGTGAAACATTGAATACTGGGTCGAAGTACCAGTTGCGCGAGATGAAACTCGGCGCCTCGTTGCCGCTTTTGACGCTTTTTTCAATTCCATCGCGAAATTGGAGCCATCCGATGACAGAAGTGGGTGGCTCGACGAACAAATTAAGGAAACGTGAAACGCCTCCGGCGACACTGTCGCAGTCTCGCGAATCCCGGCGGCAATCCACCTGTGAAATGCAAACGTCAACGTGACGCAAACAATTTGTCGCGATTTCGCATTTCGATTAAGCGGACGCTGCGTCGGATCGCGTTTATGGCGAGCGTGTTTTCGGATGATATCTCGCCGACGATTCGCGATTCGATCGCTTGTTAGACAGCGCCGAGAGGAATCCGAAAAAATCAGCTCCACTCGACGAGCCATTAACGGCTTTTGCGAGGCGATAAAAGGAGGAGGGGGTGGGTGGGTGGGGCGAGTATTTTTCTTCGGAACAACGCCGAGACTGCCAAAATCGATGGCGTTAAACGCTGCGGCAAAAAATAGTGTGTACAAACGTACTGACAATTGAGGATTATTTTGGAGGATTATTTACAATAGACAATTTTTTAGGAATGTCCATAGAAAAAACAGAAATATATTTACAATATATCCCCCATATACTCCCAATATATTCCCGATATATTCCCAATATATTCCTGATATATATTGGAATATATTGGAAATATATTGGGAATATATTTTTCAAACATTTATTGGGAATATATGTTTCCTAAAAGGCCAATCTTACTTTTAGTAAGGGTATTATTGATTACACTTTTCAGATAATGAAAATTCTTTCCTATTTTCATTTTATTTTCTTCTCCTCATGCTGGCTTGTTCAGAAACTTTTTAAGACAATTACAAAACTTCCCAATTGTTTAAGAAATTTTTCGAGGAAAGATTTATTGATTGGCAAAAGTGATTTCAGTTTGATATATGGTTCAAACAAAACATTTTGTAATTTTGCCGCGAAACGCGGGAAGTGCGAAGGACACTTCGCGACTTGTTTGCGACGATTAATTCGGAACGCGATTCGCTTTGCATGATTGCGCGCGAAATTGAAGCTGTTCGTTAGTTACAGCAACGAAATACCAATGAGTTCGAATTTGGTGTACAGAAGGTTCGATTGGGAATAACTTTCCCCTGACGCGTTAACTTTTCTCATTATTGAAATACAAAGTGATAACAAATTACTTTTTACAAACCTTGAAAATGATTATTTATGAAACACGTTTTCCTCATTCAAAGTAACCTCGTTATTTTTCGTCGATTTTCCTTATAACTTTCTTATAACTGAAAAACTTAATTGAAGGTACACAAAATTAAATTTGTGGACCTTTAAAAGTGCTCAAATTAGGGAATGAAAAATGTAAAGCATCGCCTTATTAAGGAACTGCCTCGGAGTCAATTGATTCGTCAATTTGCACGGAGTGAAAGTTTAAATTGCGTTACCGGTTTGTTTTGATTTGCAATGTAAAAAGCGCCGGGTGAAGTTGCAAATAGGATCGTCCGAGACGAGCCATTATGCATGCAAAATTCGCAGTTACACGTTTTTCACGCAGCCAACCATTTCGAATTAAATAACGAGTAACGATCCACCGTTTGGACCATTTTTTTAATTTTTCGCGTCTGACCATTTTCCCAACTCATGAAATATTCATGAAAAATCCCTAAATTGTCTAAAAATTGTACCCCACGTTGGGCGCCAAAAAACTCTGAAAATCTTGTATTGTCCGAATTTTGAGAGATTTACTGAGTTTGCAAAAAATTGAAAAATCCGAACATCTGACAAACTAAACAAATCTGAAAACGTCTTTTCAGAGCTTTTCAGAGCTATGAAAAATCTAATGCCCGAATTTTTTCCTTTTTTTATTTTCAAATTTCCGCGTCTGACCATTTTCCCTACTCTTTCCCTGCAAATTCTTTCGAACCGAATTTCAGCTGTAAATTTCTATCTATGTACCTGAAAATCATGCTTTTTCCACTGATTGGGTCCTCGTCTTTTTAGGCAGAAACATTTATATGAATATTTTCTCAAGTTCGTATTTTCTCTTTTGCACAGATGGCAAAAATGTTGTTTCCAATTCTTTCAGCTTCAAGTGGTAAATATTAGTCCAGCCTTTCGTGAAAAGAACCGTAGATGCAAGACTCGACTCATACGTTTGTACGCGAGTTTCAAGTGAAGCTGGCGTTAATGCGTACAGGGAAGGTGTGAAGTGTTAAGTCGGCCTGCAAGCAGACACGTGACACACCCCAAGTTTTTTTCCGTTTCCCCCTCCCCTCCTTCCGTCCGTTAAATTCTTTGACGCGGCCCAACATTTCCACGCTGTTGACATTACATTTATCCTCGCCTTCATTAATTTATGGTTCACATGGCGGATCTAGGAATGAAGGACTTTTTCTACATTTTTCTACATTTTCCTGGTTTTTCGAAAAAAAGATTTATTTTTCGATCTTGGCCTTTTGGGAGGGTTAGTCGTTATTCAGAAAATCAGATTTACAAAGAATTTCAGAGATATTCAGAGATTTTCAGATGTTCCCAAAGCGTTTTTCAGAGATTTAACAGACACACCTCTAAAATACGTGGATTCGACGTGGAATCTACGTCGAATCTACGTCCGAATGTTCCTCCACGTAGAATCCACATGGATTCCATATTCGATGTCTATAT
>JABFPB010008225.1:0-10324 GCA_022817645.1 Ceratoteleas bidentatus | reverse complement strand
TTGAAATTCAAGCATATTTACTTGCAACTGAATTAAAGTAAATATGCTTGAAAACTGCACTATTTTTTTACAGTGTACTGTTCGGAATCACTTTTTTTTACGAAATAATCAAACGGAAAGTATGGAAGTTGGAAAAAGTCTGAAAAAGTAATAGAAAGTCTGATATGAAAGTATGAAAAAAAGACTGAAAAGTATTAATTTTTATTTCGTGTGAGGTATATTCAGATTTGTTCACTATTTATCAGACTTTTCTTGTTTTTATACATATAGAGAAAAATGGGATAATCATGTGCGTAAAAGAGGTTGTCTTAAACAGTCTGAACAAATCTGAAATGGTATGAAAATAGATGAAAACGAGTCAAAATTCAGGTTAAAAAAAATTATCATAATAAGGAGAAGGCGTATATTTTAATTATATCTCTAAAATGTTTACAGAAATTAATTATATTTCAGAATGTTTCCAGAAGTTTCCATAAAAAAGAAATTAAGGTGTGCTCCCGTAAAGTCAAATCAAAGAGAATTAAATGAAATTTCGAAACTATGTTCGTTTTTTATTAATATTTAATTTGCCGAAGTTTCACGGAAATTCACTACACCAAAGTTTCACAAATTAACATTAGCAGCATAGGAAACTGATCTGAAAAAATTCATTTTTTCGAAATAACTAGAATCAAAACAAAGAGATTTTGATAAAAAAACTAACCATATACAGATATTAATAAAAAACACAGTCATGTGAAAGAAAAAACTAGATTCACTATCTAATTTCTGAGTAATTAGCAAATTTGCTGAAAAATGATATATATAGAAAAAGAGACTTTTTATAACAAAATTGCTTTAAAAAAATGTATTTCAATAAAATATACGTATTTTACTTGACACCCTAATTATACAGCCCTTCACGGGAGAAATATCATAATTGTAATACTTTATCAAATATCCCACAGTATTCATATTATGTGTCCAGAATGTTTACTGGAAAGTTCCTGGTATATTCAATCAAATATTTCTGGACTGTGTCAAAAATATTTCCGAAAATTATGCACATACTTTTGGTACATTGTAAAAACCAGGTGTCTAAATGTCTATAAATTAGACATCTACAAAGCTGTATTTTTTCTAGTGTACCTTGAAGAAAAAAATTATTTTTTAAAATACCAGGATAATTTTTTTATCCTGATATAATAAAATTTTTTGGAATGTTTCTGATACATTAAATATTCCTGAAAAATATATTAGATACAGAAATATTACGTGCTCTTACAAAAAGGATGAATTTCCCTTAATTCCCATAAAAACTATAGTCATATAACTTCGCATTCTCAGCATTCTAGGGTTCCAACTACTCCGCACTCATTATTAAAAAAAGAAATTGCTATTAAAAAAAGAATTTGCAACTGAAAAAAAACAGTAATTTATAAATCCCTAACATTGATGAAACTTCTAATACACAAAATAATTTCCGATCAACATGCCCGTTCAAACTTCCAATCCCAGTTACACCAAATACATAACAATAAAAAATTATTGATTCAATATTTGCATCAGCACAATACAAATAAATCCTTCATCCTCTATTAATGCAAACCATATCAATTTGCAAGCCAATTTTCCTTCAACGTTCCATGAATAAAACATTCGTCCCAAAAAGGGGTTTCCTCCTCGGGCGCACTGCCTCCACTTCGAGAACCCGTCCACCGAAATCGGCCCGCGCGCGCCTATCAAAATACTTCCTCCGTACGCCCCGTAACGACATTTATCGGGCCGCGCGATAAACGTCTTCTTCGCTACCGGTCTCCGGCGTTCCCCTCGACTTCGCGCCGTTCCTTTTCACTTTCCGCGTGTCCGTGACGCTCGTCGCCGACAATGAATGAATTCGCTCGTCGCGAATTCTTTTGCGCCTTTATATTCGACTGCCGCGGGACGCTTTCTTCCGAGGCCGTGGCTATATTAAATTTCACGATATACTTGTCAAGGCGTGGTGGCCGAGAGCCCCTCCGGGACATTGCTTTCTCGCCGTGGGACACCGCGCCTTGGGGCGCAAAACCGAGTACGGGGCACCGTGCCTAATAACTGTGTATTAGCTTTGTCGCCGCACTCTCAAAGAAATTCGTTTTAACGGATATTTCGCGCTGCGTTTTCATTACCCGGACATTACGCTAATCCGCTCGATATTAAAACGAACGTCGCCTTTGGCCGTTGAAACCAGCTTCAAAAGGATTGCGCAAATAAATACTTGCGAGTGCTTTCGGTTCGCTTTCTTTTACTGTTCATTTTCAATCGCCAATTAATTAATCTCATTAGCTTGCGCAATCGAATCGGCGTTACTCAAAAACTCATCGAGTTGACTTTCTCCGCGGCGAATTAACCGCGAAAATCGTTTATAGGCTGACGATTTTTATTTAATTTGTAACTGCCGCGTAAATTATATTCGCGGCTATAATTGCGCGATAATTTAATTACGGAATGCCACCGGATCATAAACGCCCGACGGCGAAAATTAGTTCACCGCGAGGGTTTGCACAACCGCGTTACGAAAGCGCAGTGCAGTGGGATTTCGTAATGCTAATTTAATTTTGCAATGCGCCTCTCGGTTATTGAATATTGGACGGTTATTGTTGTAATAAATGGTTCGGGGTTGTAATTAAGTAAGGTATTTGTGAAAGAGGAACGCGCCGGAGTGAAGTTTTCAATTCATCATTCGGCAATTGACAACAAACCTAACGCACAAAGGAAATGAATGCGAGAGCTTAGCTTTCACTGTTTCAGACAGAGGAGAGGCGGGGCTAGGGCAATAGCTTGAGTTTTGGAAACTTCAAAGGGTTCGGGCCACCTTCGTCGAAACATTTACGAATTAGTCGTTTGTTTCGGCCAGGCCGATTTCGCCGTCAAGGTGTAAGAAGTGCGCCCGAAAATCGCACGATCGGGATGACGAGCGAAAAATCTGTCGCGGGGTAGACGAGAAAGGTCTCGAAAGACGGAGGAGGATCGGGAACTTTCACAAATGCCGGCTTAAAATTGTCAGGTCGACGAGGCGGAATGAATTTTTGATTAAAGGATTCTCTAAGATGCTTTTGGAATAAAGGACGTGAGAAGAGTTGGAGTCATTGTGAGGATTATATGGATTATATTGGTGGACAAAATAGTCTGTTAGAGCAGTTTCGGGGGGTTTTGAAAAGATTTCGTGATGATCGATGTGGATGATTTTTGGGATTGTTTTGGTTAAGCATTTCATGGTAGTTTTCGAGATTAAACAAGTGTTTGAAGATCATGCACGCGTTCAAATTTGGCCTTTTCGGATTTTAATTCGTATAATGCAGTATTAAATGATGATTTAATACTGCATTATACGTTTTCTGTATCAAATCAGTAATTTTAAATGTTAAATAAAGAAAATTAACATACATAACGTTGATTTTCGACAGATTACCTACACTATGAAAAAAGGAATGTGCGCAAATAGAAACTGACTCTAAAAAAACGTTAAAAACTTGTAACTTGTAACTTTTACTATTTAACTCAACACATTTATTGAGGCAAGAGGGGGGATGAAGGAGTAGGGAATTACGACACGGAATTTGTCATATTTTAAGAAGAGGAGGGTGAGGGGTTTTTTGCATGTTTGAATATAAATACTGAGCTGTTTCGGGACAAGTTGAGACAAGTCGGATCAAAACAAGAAGTCTTAAGACAAGTCAAGACGTGTCAAACATATTTGAAAATTTTTAACAATTTTTAAAAATTCTGAAGAAACTTTTGAAAATGTTAGCAGTTTTTAAAAAATGTCGCCAAATTTTAAATGTAAACAGAAAATATAGCCTGACAAATGAGTAATTTAATTTTATAGTCGAATAAAGAAACACTAGTAAGTCATTATGTTTATGTTTTCAAATCACATAACCACAAAAAAATTGCTTTTTTTATTTTCAATATTTTATTTTCACTTATTTTTCTAGTCTAGAAAAACTTTCATAAAACTAATAATTTTCTAACTTTAACTTATCAAAAACTAACCAAATTTCTAAGTGGGTAAAAAGAAACTATACACTATAAATGTTGTGTATTTTCTTAATGTAAAATTCACACTGAGAAAACTAAGTGGTAAAAGTTACCACTTTAGTTGTACAGGATACCTCAATATTGGTACGAAATTCAGTTTCAAGTTGTAAGGCATGCTATTTGTCAAATGGTGAAACAATAACCCTCAAGTGGTAAATGTTTACCACTTGAAGTAGTAAGGGATTAGAGTTGATACATCGATCTTTGGAGGTTATAGTTTTGTCAAACATTAAACCAATGCCAGACGAATTTCTTTGTACTTTTCTCATATTGTTGAATGAAAGTTAATTGAAAATTGGTAGTTTCGACAAATATCTTCATTTTTAAACGTGTGAACCACAACGCAGTTACTTTGCATGGCATAAGTACAACTTCAAATTGTTAATGATTACCACTCGGCACTTTTACCACTTAGGTGGTACCATTTAGTTTCCTCAGTGTATTTCTTTTCACGCTTTATATTATGTAAATGTATGAAAAATAAAAAAAATATATAATCCAAATCTATATAAATCTATCTAATATAATCCAAATCTATATAAATCTATATAATCCAAATCAAAAATATATAATCCAAAAAAAAAAAAAATATATCCCAAATCTCGCCAAAGTGTCTCTCTGACTGCCCCTCCCTTCTCCCCTTCAACTTCATTGAATACGACTCAGAATCGTAATCTCGCGTATACCTCACAACTACATCCATCCTCAAGAAAAAACGCGAGTTTACATCCCGCTACCTCCGCGCGATTATTGAGCTTCCTCCCAACGAACAGGCAGACTGACAAAAAGAAACGAGCCTTTGGCAAAGAAAACAACGGGACCGAGCGGGAGACGCGCTGCGAATTTTTTCCTATTATTTTCTTTGCGCGCATAGCCCGGCGGCGTCTGGGCGCGCGCCCGCTGGTATCTCTGGCATTTTTCGTCAGGTTGCACAACTATTGGCCCAAGAGTTCCGCCGAACCCTCGAATTTCGCGATTCCGTCCGTCCCTTTTCCATCCAACGTTTCCCAACAATTTCCGTGGGTCGGACGGCATAGGGTGTCCCATTTGCGTCTGGGGATTGTTTATTGCGAGCTGCTGGTTCGCGAAAATTCGTCGCTGATTCGGGACTTAAGTTTGTCCGGCCGAAACACGCGACCGAAGAGATTCCTATCTGCGATTGATAAATTGCTATCCCAGCTCAAAGTCCTCTATAGTTGTGCAGCCAAAGTTGCATGCGACCCTCCCCCTGGATGGCCGCGCGCATCCATTCTTATATTAATTTGCTCGGCCATTGTCCACCTTTATTACCGACATATCTCACTGATTATGGGGCTTATCCCGCGTTTGTCTTATTGAATTCTTTCGGTCGACTTTTTGCTTTTGGCGGTCGGAAATCACGGAAGTTGACACGGGAAAGTGTCGTCCGGAATTTTATCTTTGACAGGCTATCTCTTTGTCATGCGAACTGAGCTGATTAATCACGGTTTTTGAGGGAGGAGGATTAAGTTGAATGAATTTAAATGATTGACAAATTGGGGGAGAAGGTTGTGTTTTGTTAGCGAAATTCTTGTACGAAACAAATTACTTTGTACAACCGTCTTAATAAATTACAAAGAAATGTTATTAGCCCGAATATAATTTAGAAACCAGATATGAAAAGAGGAATTATAATTGGACGAGAAAGAAAACAAACTGAAGTTGGCGAGACGGAACTGTGAAATTCGAAAAATTGTACGAATCAAACGCGTTTGATTCGTTCTTAAAGTTCATGCAATTTAAGTGGCGTTTGAAAAATTCCTGGGTACGGTAAATTGTGGCCAGTAAATGCGTGTGATTTGTGTACGAGTGAAGGTTTTTTGAAAGCATAAATTTGTGAAGTGTACGTCTTCATTGATTGCTTCATATTTCTCAAAGATTATTATCTGTTCTGGAATTAACTGCAACTTAATTAAGCGTTACCTAGTTGAGAACGTTGACGCACATTTATTTTTGAATAAATGAATGAATAAGCGAGACAAATGTGTAAGAGTTAATACCGCGCGTTGTTTCGTAAAATATTCCACTTTATTAGACTAATAAGGACTGGACTGAAATTTCGAAATGGCGCTGCTAAAATTTATTAACTATATCTTGTTATCAAGCAAATTACAAAACGTATTTACTGTGCGTGAACCTTATTTGTTAAATTCTTTGTTACTTTTGCAATAAACATCAAAGTGGGTTTAAAAATATTTATCCAAAAATACATATACATCTATCAGTTAACATCCCCATTAATTAACATTGTGTAGAGGTTAAATCAGTATTAAAATTACCGTTGATTCACCTATTCAGAATCGTTTTGGTATTTCAAAACGATTTCATTTAACCGTGCAACGGAAATGATAAAAATTCACCTCCATTTATCGGTTAAATGGGGTTTGTTTAGATTCAAAACGATTTTGTATAACACCCAACGTTTTACTGTAAAACGATTAGTTTGTCGTCAGAACAATGGTTTGGCGGTTAAGCGATTAGCAACTAAACGGTCATCGTTTAACGGTTAGATGTATTTTTCTTAGAGGGCAACTAGTTTGCAGATTTGTCCCTAGTGGAAACAAATCTGCAAAGGTCTGCAAAGGTCTGCAAAAGTCTGCAATTTATTTGAAAAAATCTGCAAAAGCTCTGGTAATCTCTTAATAACTCTGTAAAATTCTACAAAACACTATAAAACTCTATAAAACTCTGAAATAAACTCTGAAAATGTGCTGAAATTGGGACTTTTACTTGGAAAGTCTTCAAATATATGTTGCGGAATCTCGCAGACTTTCGCACATTAAAAACCCGAACCGATCGGTTTGTGAAAAGGCTACAAAAGTCTGACAATTACTGGGAAAGTCTGCAAAAGTATTTTTCAGAATTTCGCATACATTCGCAGATTTGTATTATGCAAAAGTCTGATAGTTAGGAGGAAAGTCAGAAAATGTATATATATCTGCGAAAGACACATTTGCAGAATTTCTGAGTAATTGTCAGACTTTTGTAGACTTTCGTAAACCGCTCTGTTTGGGTTTTCAATTTTCGAAAGTCTGCGACATTTTGCAACAAACATTTGCAGACTTTCCCTGAAAAGTCCTAATTTCAGCACTTTTTTATAGAGTTTTGAAGAGTTTTTTAGAGATTATCAGAGAAATTGTAAACTTTTGCAGACATTTGCAGACTTTTTCAGATTCTTTTTTCCAACAGGAGTTGTCCAAATTATTTACTTTCTAATTATTACTTTATTCAGTTAATATAAGATGACTGTAAAAAGTTATGCTGATGAAAATACTGTAGATACCATTAGGCCTATTTCTTTATGTATCTATGTAGTTTCTATCCGCAAATTGCACATTTATATTGCATTTTGTCAGCAAAATTTTGGTCTATATGGATATATATAAATACATAAAAAATCTAACGCTATCCATAAGGAATCCCAAATATAAACGTTGTCAATTGCAATTGAAACCAGAATTCAGTTGATATGAAAATTCTTATAGATGCCGTTGGATTTTTTTACATTTTTCCATATAGACCAACGATTTGCTGACAAAATGTAATATAAATGTGTAACTTGGGGACTAAAACCATCAGGCCTAAAGAAACACTGAGAAAACTAATTCGTAAAAACTACGAAAAATTCGTACACTATACGACATATATCGTAAAACATACGAAAAATTCGTATGTTTTACGATATATATCGTCAAAGGTACGAAGTTTTCGCAGCTTTTGCGAATTAGTTTTCTCAGTGAATAGGCATAATGTTATCTTCCCAGGAAGAAATCCCGATTGGATTGACTTCGGATCAACGTCGTTAGACGGTATACGACGTTAGCGAACGTCGTCGTAACAATGTTGTATAGATGTCGGAATGAAACACCTTCACGACGTAAGATAACATCGTCGTTTCGACGTCTTTAAACAGTGTCGTATCGTTCCTGGCCGATATTTCTGAATAACGTAATTTGTAATGTAATTTAATTAGTAATAATTACTTGATAATCTTACTATATATTCATATAATTAAATAAATATATATATACATAATATATATTATATGTAGATTTAATTTCAAATCTGATGTTAAAAATGAAAAATTCCCCATAGACAATGGGGAATCCAATATGTCTACATTTTTGCGTTTTCAAAATTGCAAAAAGTAATTTTTCGCGTAATAAAAATGCTTGACGACGTCGTAACGACCTTGTAACAACGTCGTTTGACTGCGTCGGAACTACGTCATCTGACAACGCCGTAATTATGTCATTTGATTCCTCAAGTGGAACCGTCGTACGAAAGTCGTTTAACAACGTCGGATCAACGTCGATAACTGAAGTCGGATTCCGACGTGGATATGATGTTGGCAGTCAACGTTGTTACGACGTTTTCTGAGGATCGTCGGTGATTCACAGTCCGACGATGATTCACGTTCCGACGTCGATACGACTGTAACGTCGTGCAAACAACGTTGATTTCTGCGTGGCTAGTTGCAGTGACGTAATTTTATTTGTAGAAGATTTCTAAAAGTAAATTAAACAGCACAAAATACATTGAAGACATCATAAAGAAATTAAGGATGAATCTTAGGAATACTTTTTAAGAGGATATTATGCAGGGCTGCTAGGTATATCAGGGTTTCTGGGTGATTCATATGCCAATGGGTGTAAAATTTTCGGGAAAAACCCGTAAACTGGTACCTCTGATATTATAACTGTAATAGTATTATAAAATTGTATTTCTTCATTGAGAAAATTAAATGGTTTCACATAAGTGGTAAAAGTGCCAAGTGGTAAAAGTTTAACATTTGTAGTTGTACTAATGTCGTGCCGCATAGCTGCGTCGTGTTCGGCACGTTTAAAAATATCCGAAGATCGATGAATCAGTACTAATGTCTTGCTACTTCAAGTGGTAAACTTTTACCAATTAAGTATTATACTATTTTCAACATTTGCCAAATAGTATTACTTGCCACTTGAAATTGCACTTCGTACCAATATAGTTGTATCTTCTAACTATGATGGTAACATTTATCACTTAATTTTCTCAGAGTTGTTATAAGGGTAGCGAATATCACATAACTTTACCTATCTCTCTGTAAATAACCTACCCTAATAACCAGATTTACACTCTAAAAAATGATCATCTTACCTTAAGAATATATTCTGAAAAAGTCATCCATGTTCCGAAACAATGATTTCCACTGACGGTTAGACGATTTGTATATCCATAACCTAACTACCGGTCATGGTAGCCAGAATCCGGTTACTGTAACCGGAATTCCTCTCACGCGATATTTGATCGGATTTTCCGGATATGTTTGCCGGATTCCGTCTACAGTAACTGAATATTTATACAGTTACTGTAGACGGAACTGTATAAATGTTTGCACCACATACAATTGGTGCAAACATTTTAAACAAATATTTTACGTAAATGTTGCATAAATCTGAATCGCCATATGATGCTTATTTTGTATAATTTTTTTAATTAAATAATGACCCTCACTTTGAAGCATATGACGTCTCAGATTTACATAAATGTTTGCTGTCATGATGGCCATCAGGGTTCATAGTTGAAATATTACTAAAATCATTAATATTATCAAAATTCTAAAATATCACCTGAAAACCATTAACCCAATTTTTTTCAAACTCGATACGTTTAAACTGCACTAGTCCTTCGAAACTAGTTACAGCGCCTAAAAGCACATTACCCCTTCAAGCCACAGGCTCCCTTCCAGCGAGCGTGACCCAAAAGAAAGCCTTCCTTGGAGCGTCGATCTTAACTCCTGCTCCTCTAATTATCATTTGACCATACCGCCGAGAGTTTCGACAGAGCGCGCAATAGAAAGCGACAAAGAGCTGCACGGCGCCCGTACGAGAGAGCTCTCTCCAGTGCCAAAGAAGAGAAGAGACGCGAAGAGAGTAACGTCGAATGCCGTCTCGTGACAAATAGAAGCTTTGTGCCGCGACAATGGGGAGTTTATTTCCGGGCCGGCTGGAGCTACAATGTAGGCACTATACTGTAATTAAATTCCCAAACCCAAGGATTCGGAGGTTAGAGGACGACAAGGGGTCGTACTCGGTGGCGGTCCAAGCCAACGGAGCTCGAAACCTTAGCATATTGCATACTGACCAGTCCTTACTAACCCCGACCCCCCCCCCCCCCCCCCCGCGGGCGCCCCCCCGGCCCCCCCCCCCCCCACACAAACACCCCCCCCCATATAGAGGGTTAAAAAAACCCAAATTTTGGCCCGGGT
>JABFPB010008224.1:0-10333 GCA_022817645.1 Ceratoteleas bidentatus | reverse complement strand
GAAAGATGATACAAGTTTGAATAGTTACAGGACTATTGTGAAAAATGTTAAATTTTTTTTAAATATAGACGTAGAATACAGTGAATTACTATGGCATATATAAGATTCTTATAAAATAACTTATAACTGTTAGCATAAACGACCATAGCTGTTATTGATAATATATTAATTATTCCTAAACGGTGTACGCATTTCATTTCGACGTTTAATGGAAAGAGCTTTAAATATACTATAAATTCTACGGTCGTGATGGATTTTAATATGCGTATCTTATCCCGACGAGAATGTGACTATAAAAGTCAGCAATTCAAATATTAATTCTGATAATAAATTCGAAATAGAGCCAAAGTTTGAATCAAAAGTAGAAGTAGGTTATTTATTAACGCCAAACTTAGTGTATCTAGTTGTGCTAAATTATTTCTCAGGATGTAGAAATAGTTTGCGAATTTTCGATTTGACGCGAGTCTACTTGACATGAATCAATGGTTTTGGTGAAATGCAGTATTTAGGATTCGGAATTCATATATGCAAATGCATTTAATCTATTATAACGTCGTTATATATGCCCTATAAAAGGTAGGGATTCGTACGAAGTAGTGGAACGATAACTTAAGATGCAATTAATTTCATTATCACTAATTAACAATACATTCATAATTTATAACAGAACGCCAATGTTGAATGTTATTTAAACTTATTGGTCCGAAGTAATAACGGTTAAATATCAGTTCGTCCGAAGCGCTGATTGCCAATAAAATATTCATCATTTCAGACTTTTCATCATTTTTCGATATGACAAGTGAAATATAATACATAACTTCACAGCTAATAAACGATATTTTACAATAATAAAAATTGCTGATTCTGCAAGTCTTTCATCGAGCTTCATATTAATTAAAATAGATTCGAATATGATTGTAATAATAAGAATAATAAAGATGATTACAAATTCATGCAAATCTAATTCATATCAAAAACGAGATTGATTATCCGCAAGAATTCTGCAGGAAAATGGGACCTAAATTGCACTTGAAGACACTTTAAAGACGAGAGTGCGACTGATTCAACAATCATAATAATTACCAAAATTGTTCCCGTAATTTTCATAAATACACATTCTAATCGCTAAAATCCTTCAAAGTTGTTACAACTAATCTCATTTTTCAATGAAAATGCAACTTGAGACAAATCCCCGGAATTCTATAACTCAAACATGCAAGGAGAGCGAGAACATTTTTCCAATTTTCGCGTTCGAATGAAGAAAAATCAAGTCACATCAAGTATAAACGCTTCTTTCATAAGAATACATCAAGAGAGGCTGCGATAAGATGATTTCGAAGGTATTTTATGTCCCGAATAAATCATCTGACTATGATAAGAGGAAAGCAACGAAAACATTAAATAACGAAAAAAGAGAGTAATTCGATTATAATGACTACCGAAAAGCGCGCGGGAAAATCGAAAACCGTTGATCAACCCCGAAAACGAAATTCGGCAATTAATGTCGAAAATTGAATTAATGTTGCGACATGGAAAACAGCACCGCAGAAATGCGTACGATAATTAAATGAAACTGACGAAATAAGATTACAATCACCAATTACGTGCAATATAATTACTACGATTCATCAAAAATAATGAACTGCAAATGATATAGCAAATTCACTAAATTATCACGTTCGAATTAATTTAACAATAGATTTTAAACAATCAGCCTCCGATAATGCTGGGTCCAATTGCAAAATGACTTGATCAATCAAAGATAGCGTCATTTTTGCTGTGAGAGAGAGGCGGTTACGATGACTTAACGTCATGCATCACTGGAAAAAGAATGGAACTCTATTAAATACGAAAGAATTGTAATTAATGATTTAAAATTGACAATAGAATTTTTTTAAGAGATGTTGAGAATTTGCAAAAATTAATGTATTACATTCCTAACACATTTATTTTTGCAAATTCTCAACATCTCTTAAAACAAAAAATTTCCCAATGAAGCTGTTATCTAATATTTAAGTCCTTTTAATTGAGTTAATTAACTTTTTATCGTCACATACTTAATCATTAATGCGAACCTGCACATTTAATTATCTTCTACCAACACGTAGCAACTTTTTTCAATGTTCTTCCTACCAACGCGGAATCGATTCCATTATTAATTAAAATACTCTCAACTTAATCTTATTCTCTCTCATTAAAGATAAACGATTTTTTATTTTTTTAGATGGTCCAAAACTGAAAATGAGTTCCTCCATCGGAGCCATTCCTTCCGACGAAATCGAGGAGACAACTCAACTCGGATCGACTCTGATCGAGCCGTTCGAGTGTCCGGAGTTCGAGGCGAATCCGCCCCCTTATTACCGCTGGATGCATCTCCAAGGTGACATCATGCAGACGATCGAGCACTCCGGCCAAAACCGACGCAAGTTGCAGTTGCGCAACATCAAATGGTCGGACGAAGGGGTGTACCGGTGCGTCGCGTACAACATCATCAACGGGGTGCGCCGGGAGATGCCAAGCGACACCAGATTCGTGTTGCACGTGACCGGACCGCCGGAGATCCAGACGCGGCCGTCGCTGGGCGAAAACGGCATCTACGAGTCGATCAGCTACGCGGGCGAATCTGCGCATAGACTGAAGTCGCGATTCTGCTCGAGACCGCCACCGAGTTTAGTAGCCTGGCAGTGGGGCAGCTCGTACATCAGAGCAGGTAATTAGAAGAGATGAGGATTTAGAAGTTTGGAGAAAAATTCGGAGGATTCAGAATTTGAATGGACTGTAAAAAGTCCTAAATTGTAAAAAGGAGTGAAACTTTTAAATTCATGCACATTTGCAAATGTGCATGAATTTAAAAGTGAGGGTTTGAAATTAAATTAGATTTATTTAAAAATGAAAGCATTTACTTTAATTTTGAAGTGAAACGTTAAAGTAGATCATGTTTTATGCCATAGATTTAAAGATGAACTCTAACATTAAAGTGGATCTTGAATATTAAAGCTTATATACTGGAATTTTTAATTTCAACCTAGAATTTATGATATGAATTCTTGAAAATCTGGTTTAAAATTCAACTTCCTTTTTTATAATGTAGAGAATAGAGATCTGTGGTTCCAGTTTCAGATTTCATGGAAATAAGAGATTTTAAAACATTTAAATTATGTTAAATTTTGTAACTAAATTGAAGTGTAAAAATTAGATAGTATTCCAGATTTTACTATTTAGAGTGCATAGTTAAAACAAATTTCTGAAATATTTCAGACATTTCGAGGTTTTCAGGGATTTTATGTATGCATGAGGCGGAAGAGATGTGACTTAACTTCGACTGCAGTTTATTTCATCTTGTAACAGTAAATTCCTTTTATTTTGTGAGATCAATGTCTCGACGTGTAAGGTGTGCTGTGAAAAGTTATTGATCCGCCGGTGTATGTCACGCTTGGATCAAGAGTGAAGTTTTCACTTGATTTAATGGCTTTTGCGCCCAACGTTGGAAGGGAACTTTTCTAATTTGTTGTAATGAAAAAAATGGAGATTTTAATCGAATTAGTTTGGTGTGTTTGACTGGACAAAAATTGGGAACTCGATGAAACTGCAAATTTAAATACTGGAACGAAGTGGGGTTATACGAGGAAACGTAAGAATAATAGAGTAGAAAAAAGAGTGATATTAAACTCAGGAGCATTAATTTCACTTAAATAATTTTTAGATTGAGATAAAGGGCTGATGATTTTTTAAAATTATCACTTGAGTCTTGGTCGTTTACTGTACTCTGTTGATTGCAAGGCTTTTCAACTTTCATGAAACATTAAAGTGGCATTTGTCTGGGCGTAATTTTTTAGAAAGTTTAATTTAAAAAATAGATTGCAACAATTATAGTCCACCGACAAAAATAAACAAAGAACTATTTGGGAGTTAATCCTCTATTGGTTCTCTATAATTGCGTCTTGTTGTTCATTGGTTAGTTACTTGAGAGTTTATGAACTAGAAACAATATAATCCAAACTGCAAGACTGACATTCTTCGTAATAATTTCTGTGACTGTGAAAACATCAGAATTCTCATGCCAGTTTTAATAAAAATGTTTTCTCTTGTAGAAAAAAAATATATTCGATCCTCACAAAAACGATAGTTAACCCTCATCTTAAATTCCAATCTCGATACAAATTTTCCGAGAAATCATTCAAATCATCGGCTCTTTAAATCGCAATAAACTGCAAATCCTGAGTGTTCATCGTTCACATTTTCTCCAATCCTACCGAAATTGCAAAAGAACCGCAACAACTTCTGCTCTCAGTTCGACCACCTTTGCTCCGTCGCAAAATCGTTACAAAATCCACTTAACACTCGGCGCCACATGGAAAGTCACTGTAAAAGTTGTGTGCACACGTTCGCGACGCTCTTTTTACCTTAATGAAGATTATTATGGCCATTACGGTGAATTAAACTTCTACCCCGCGATCCCGACTAATTTATTGGAAAATCGGCCACAAGCGTAGCAGTTAATTGGCTGTTAAGACAATCGGACGTGGCCTTATTGGGATCCGGAGTAACGAGCGCGTCAATTATCCGCGACTAATCGCGGCCCGGGATTATTATTTCCTCGTTTTACGTTTTCCGCTTTTTTTTGCTTTTGCGCCGTCTCGAGGACCGAGGTTTCGTTTCAGCGGGCCTTCGTGCCGCGCGCGCCGCGGTCGATTGAGTCGTACGGATTGCGAGTTGTCTTTGGCCACGAAACTGAAGCAGAACCGCGCAATTAAATAAGGCAATAATTTTGCGGAACAAATGCAGTTAGAAGTTGGCGATGGAAATTATGGAGAAAGTTGCCGGCCGAACGAAATTTTGCGTGCGTTTGTCTGGAAAATGGTTTTAGGCCAATTATTCCGTTGTTTCGAGTTTTCTGCGACAATTGCGGGGATTAATCGAATTTTCGGTTCAAATAATAACTGGTTACAAGCTGAGTTGATTTGCCAAACGTGCGAAAGTTTAATTAAGTTTTAAACAATCGCGGCAAATTAATTGAATGTATTATAAACAATTACGAGAATCGCTTGCAGACATTTCAGAGCTAAATTAATTGCGGTTTGCTCTAATCTGCCATTGCTTTGGGAATTTGAATTTTTCATTCGTCCAACGGGACCAGAAAGGTATTTTTGTCGTTTTGTTAATCTCGTTGGAGGAACTGGACTTTCTGGTTACTTCGACTGGAAAACAATAACTTAACAGAGTGCAAACTAGAAATTTCGGTCCCCCGAGCAAATTGGAAAATTTGTTGACTAGTGGAACAATTCGAGACTTACCTTTAGATCGGAACGCTCGAGCGCGCTTCCTGCTCCGATTTTGATCTTCTTACGGTTAAGTTGGGTCAACTTGTAGCCTGTTTTGCCGGGGACCAGTTTATATTGTGGACTTACATGGTTCCGAGATAAACTGCGACAACCGTGTACATCGAGCATTTTTCAGAACAACTCGTGTTTTGGTTGTCAGCGCAATTTTGAATTTAGGGCAGCTGTAACTGAAAAAGGAGACAGGTTAAAGAGTTGGTGGATTTCGAGTCGAGTTTAGGTTTGGAAAAATATGATAAGATCTTATCAAGCTTACAGGAGTTTGCAAAGAGTTTGTACAAGTTTGAGAAACTTTTTCCAACTCGTAAAGATTATAAAGGTGATAAAGATTTGTTTAAATTGCAATACGTTTTCAGGAAAGTATGCATCAATTTTTGGAGCATTTTGAAATGTGTACAACACTGTGCAGTTTGTAATATTTATTGTGAGATTATTAAATGTTATTTTTACAACGAAAGTCTGAATCCTCCGAATCAAATTACACAGCTATTCGAAGTAATGACTTTTCACCATCATTAGTATTTTTTTTATAAAAACAACGTAAAAGAACACTTTGTCGTATTTTCTAATTTGTCCATATAACAGACTACAGGTAATTTAAAATGCCAATTAAAAGTGCTGATGATTTCAGATTTGTTTATGAGAATTCTTTTTTACAAAAAAACCATTAAATTTTTTCGTTTCAACATATTGGTTACGATCACAGATGTTTGTTACTTCATTAAACTGCGGGTAAAATTACGCACAGAGTATATAATGTCTTCCCTTGTGTAACATTACACTACTAACCGTTCGTTATTGAGTCTCAGTATCCGAATTCAATTTTATGTGGATTTTTCTAGACTGGAATGTTGTATGGACAAAACAATGTAAACGCTATTATAATTTCTAAGATGTTTAAATATCCTATTAATTAATTCTTTTCACATGTGTTTTTAATTTTTTCTGTCTCGAAATCTGTTTCCAATAAGATTCCTTTAAACATCTTGTCAATTTAGTTACGTGTCATTTCATTTAACACGCGCCACAAATCATCAGCAATTTCGCTAAACTTCCTCTCAGCAGTCACGATACCTCACGATTACCAGCCAACATAAACTATAATCTAACCTGTTGAAAAATACGTTGCATATTCGTAGCCTTGATTGTATTTATGTCGTTCGTTCAAGATAATCCAAAGTTACTATAACACTGGATAAGAAATTTAAAAAGAAGTTGAATAATGAATGAATAGATACCATTCGATCAAATCTTATTGAATAGGTTTTTAATAATACATAAGCAATTTTTAATTACATAATTTCCGATTAAATAATTTTACTTCCGGGTTA
Organism: Ceratoteleas bidentatus; assembly: GCA_022817645.1. Classification (NCBI taxonomy): domain Eukaryota; kingdom Metazoa; phylum Arthropoda; class Insecta; order Hymenoptera; family Scelionidae; genus Ceratoteleas; species Ceratoteleas bidentatus. The sequence continues at coordinate 3,663 of JABFPB010008224.1, read as the reverse complement.
ATTTATTTATCAGAGAAAAAACGAAAAAAAAGCTAATACTGATTTTCATATCATAAAATGTTATCTTCATTTTTAAAACTGTAATTTAAACGACTGAATTGACTACATTTACTATATGGTTGTTTAAAAAGAAAAAAGTGTGTAAACATTGAATCTAAAGAAATGTCCCAACGATCTCCGTTTACTTTCTTTCCTTTCGAATGTTTACATGTCTATCTTTCACAATATACTATCAACTTGATATTTGCTTTCAATCTAACCAATTTTTCCCACTCTATTTTATTCCATTTCTCGCCAGCGTTTCAATACGGAAAAAATGTGTTTGGTAATAATTATCGAGTTGACGAGTAAAGTAAAAATGTGTCGAAGATAAACAATATTATATTGGTATAATAAACATTGCCATTTGTTCATCAAAAGTTGAAAAATAGTTCAGTAAATTACCCTAAACTTTCAAGAAAAGAGTCTCTTTATCTAACATTTAATATTAAAAGTAGAAATGTTACTTTCGAGTCATACATTTTGACCACGAGAAATAACATTTTTCATACAAACATTTGTGACATCAATTCGCATTATGAACAGCGTATAACTAGCTCGCAAGCACCATTTTTAAAGGGTCGAAAGCATATAAATACAGTTTTAAATAATAAACATACAACATAACATAATTACATAACATAAAATGTTTAATACGAATATTTACACTTAGCTCGGTGGAGTGTAATAAATAACATTTAAAGTCAAAAATAGAGTGTGCAATATAAAATTCTTAGTTTTATACTATACACTTTTAAATATAAACCATGGACATTTTTCATCGTAAAGAAGTTTTTAAAAATACTTATAACTGCCAGTCTATCCGAAAAATTATGGTGTAAATGTTACAACAGAAGTTGTAACATTTACAACGTCACATCACTTCGTGAAATGTTTCCAAAACCAAATAACTTTCAAGTATAAAGTGTCTTGAATTCTAGTTATCCGCAACATCATTCAACATCGTCAGATTAACACTGATCTTAATCTTCGAATCGTGATGAAATATTGTCGTTCAGTCTAAAACTAAAGCTGCCAGATCAACATTAAATCTGAATTAATCATTGACTAAATGCCATTTTACATTTGAATCAGAATGTAAATTTAAACGCAAATTTACATCAGCATTACATTATAAGCGATGTAATCACTAGACAAAATATAGCTTCGTAGGGGTATAGTTTTTAGATGGTTAGGCACTTTTATTGTCCATTTTACCACAGTGTCTTAGATTTAGACGTCTGATTTTTACAGTGATATTACAGTCAACTATCCCGAAGGTATCCGAGTCAATTCCATTGCCGACCGCATAGTTATTCAAGAAAAGGGGACTATATAGATATAGAACCCAAATACCTATGCGAAAAAGATGGCTACCTATACGATCGGATACCTACGCGGTGGATGCCTACGCGATAGTTGACTGTACTGTCTGCATGTATCATTTCGCTATTCAACGAAAAATATCGTGAAAACTGAAAAGAATCCATGTAAAATTCCACATTCCACAATTTTTACCATTTAGCATAGGAATCATATATCACTATAGGATATTTTTCAGTATCTATGGTGTTTACACAATCTGTGTATATAAATTTTACTTATTTAGTGTAATATTACTAAACTCGTATAATCTCCACGACACTCACGGATGTTAGCTAGTTACGCAGTTTATGTAAATTTACACAATCAAGACTAAAATTCCACTTATTCTGTAATATTAGACTAGTAAACGTTGGCACTTTATATCCACCAACTGCACCGAGAAAACTAAGTGGTAAAAATTACCAATTTTGTATGACATACCATTATAGCGGTACGAAGTACAATTTCTGAAATTTATGAAAACTGTGAAAACTGTAACATTGCAGATGATAACAGGTTACTACTCCAAGCGATGTATCGATCTTCTGATGTTACATTTCTGATGTTACATAATTTTTATGTTACAGTACTTTCGTGATATTATGCTATAAAAATTAATTCAAAAACTGTTATTTACAAATATCTTCATTTATAAACTTGACATTGACATTTTTATCGCTTGGCATTTTTAACTACCTTTACAGAAATAAAAAATCTTGTGTTTGAAAAAGTAGAAACTGAAATGGAAAAAGAAAGAAAAGAAACTGAATTGTTTGAAAGCGTCTGAAAAAGTCTGAAAAATTTTGACATGAAACTTAAAAAAAGTCTAAAAGATCCCAACGTTGACATTGTTTCAGACGTTTTCATACCTTTCTAGAACACTTATGAGCACCCAAGCTATCTAAAAAAGTCTAAACAATTCTGAAATGGTTTTATGAAAAATAAAACTCTCTGAATAAAAAAATTGAATAAAAAACTGTCAAAAGTGCCCATATCGACATCGAACACGGAATCCATGTGGATTCTACGTGCAGGAACATTCGGACGGAGATTCGACGTAGATTCCACGTCGAATCTACGTGTTTTGAATTACCTTGTTCATATAGACATCGAACATGGAATCCATGTGGATTTTACGTGGAGGAACATTCGGACGTAGATTCGACGTAGATTCCACGTCGAATCTACGTGTTTTAGAGGTGTGTCTGTTAGGGTTGGACCTTTCATCCATTTTCCCACTTTCTATTTTTACAATCACACTCACTATTGTATGTATGTTGACTTTTTTCATCCAAACGTTCACCCCTACAATTTCCCCTATCTCTGCCTAACTAACCACCCGCCTTCTCCCCAGGGGAGACGCAGCACCAGAAGTACGAGGCGCTGGCCTTGGAGCCGATCGTCGAGAACAAGGTAATGACAAATTGCTATTGGGCGAAGCTCGAGATCAAGAACATCCAGAAGGCGGACGCGCGGGTCTACACGCTCGTGGTCGAGAGCGCGAAGGGCAAGGACTCGACGAACCTGAAACTGGTCGTGCGCGATCCGACGGAGATGCGGCTGATAGCCGCGGCCGCGGCCGTGGCGCTGCTCGTGCTGATCGTGCTCATCTCCGCGGGCATGTACTCGCTGATGCGCGCCAAGCACCGGCGCTACCGCCGCGAGGAGGAGGAGGGCAGCATCGCCGCGGACGCGTACTACAACGGGGCCGCGGCCGGCAACACGGCCGACCGGCAGAAGGCCCTGCAGGCGGCGCAGCAGAACGCCACGGTGGCCGCGGCGATCCAGAGCGCGAAGGCCAGCAGCCTCGCGCGGAAGGTGAGCGCCGAGGGCGGCCTCGCCGTCATGTACAATTACGACCAGGTCACGAAGCAGCGCACCATGAGCCCGGAGGCGCTCGAGGTCAGGCGGGCGCCGGCGGTCCTCCAGCCGCCGACGATCGTGTGAGCTAAGCCGGGGATCGCGTGCGCCGACACGAGGTCGCGCGTGTACGCGCGCAAAAATGATAGTTAGATTAACAGGCCGATGTTGGATCTGCGTGCGCTGACAAACATTAGCTCGATGCCCAGCAGCCTCAGTTCAGTCCAGCAAATGCAAGTCGAAGTAAACTGGAAATGCACACTGAGAAAAGGAGATGCCTATGGTAGCCATCTAGATAGTTACCATAGCCATTTAAATGGTTCTGGTAGCCATCTGAAATAGTGAAGTCGGTTTGATCGCGATGGTGAAATTGTTACAATTTAAATGGCCTGGTAGCCA
>JABFPB010008223.1:0-10326 GCA_022817645.1 Ceratoteleas bidentatus | reverse complement strand
TTTCCGACGGTTTTCCGATGGTTCTCTGAAGGTTTTCTGATGGAATTCTGAATGTTTTCGGATGTTTTTTTGTTTTCTGAAGGATATCTGACGGTTTTCCGAAGTTTTTCTAATGTTTTCGAGTATCGAATCCTCGAAATTTACATGTCTATGCTCCGAGTAACAAAACACGAAACGTCGTATATTGCAATGCATTATTGTACGTCGTAGGTCCTTATTTACGTATCAGCTAGGTATTTATGTATGATGCATTTATTTATCTGCCTTTTATGTTGAATTTACATTTTTTTATATTTATATTTTTGATTTTGTTAGTTTTTAAACATCATGTGAAATTTTGCGGTATGTTTTTATTAACTTGATGTGATTAATGTTAATAAATATTGTATTTTTCGTAAATTCATTGTGATACTTCGTTTACTTAATCCGTTTTATATCACCGACTACACATTTTTGTATAACCGCCATACAATTACAGTCTACATACAAACGACATATTTTGCGCCATGACTATACTCCAAAAGTAGATATCCGTGCGGAGCACGGGTATTTAGCTAGTAATAATATAAGAAGAAAAATTTTGAGAGGGATATTATCGACACGGGATATTTTATATACTCCCAGAAAGGTTCTGAAATTTCAGTCACTTTTAAGACACATTTATCACTGAAATTTCAGAAGCCTGTAACTTACAATCAATTTAATGCACAAATGACTGAAATTTAAGTTGCAAATGCCTTAAAATCATATATAATAACACGCGACTGAAATTTCTATCACATGTGCAGTAAAATGCTGGCGATTAGCAATCACAACCGATATCGATATCTAATCTAAATAGAGCCAGCGCTGCCAACATCTCGCAAATATAACGTCTATAAAGTTAAAAACAAAACTTTTTAATTATTACTATAATGCGCGATTTCGGAACTCAGTACCTTGTTAAGTCTCGTCATAACCTCAATACGTTACAGTAAATACAGAGTCTGAAATTTCAGATACATGTTTCTGAAATTTCATAAACATGCGAATGATATTTCAGGTACTTTACCGTAATTTTCAGTAATGTATCTGAAAAAAACTTCAGGCAAATGTGACTGAAATTTGTTGCGGTGCGTTTTCGTTAAAAACGGACTCAGAACGGACGGTCATTATTTGCATTCCGTTTTCGTTAAAAACGGACTCAGAACGAACGGTCGTTATTTTCGTTTTTGTTGAAAACGGACTCAGAACGGACAGTCATTATTTGCGGTTCGTATTTTTTCAAAACGGACTCAGTACGGACGTTGTTTGCGGTTCGTTTTTGTTCAAAACAGACTCACAAAACAGGCTCTAGCGGATGGCGTCGGGACCGCGTCGGGACCATGTCGGACACCTCTTTAGGTGCCCAACATAATTTCAAAAATTTCAAAATTTTCAATAATTTCAAAATTTTCAAAAATTTTTTAATTTCCAAAAATTTAAAAATTTTCAAAAATGTCCAAAATTTTAGTAATTTTAAAATTTTCAAAATTTTCAGTCTTCAAAATTTCCAAAATTTTCAATATTTTTAAAATCTTCAAAATTTTCAATATTTGAAAAATCTTCAAAATTTTCAAAATGTTCAACATTTTCAAAATATTCAAAATTTTCAAAATCTTCCAAATTTTCAAAATCTCCAAAATTTCCAAAATTTCCAAAATCCTGAATATTTTCATTTCAAATATTTTTTAATTTTCAAAATATACAAAAGTTGCAAAAAGTTCCAGATTATCAAAATCTTTAACTTTTTTTTCATTTTTAGTTTCAGTATCTTCAAAATTTTCAAAATTTTCAATTTATCATTTTGAAAATTTTGAAAATTGTGATGATTTTGAAAATATTGAAAATAATAATTTCAAAGATATTGAAACTTGAAAATTTAAAAAAATTTTAAGATTTTGAAAGAACTTATTGACAATTTTGAAATTTTTGATATGTTTGACAATTATGTCGAACACCTAAAGAGGTGTCCGACACGGTCCCGATGTAGTCCCGACGTCATCCGCTATCCTCTAGGACCGTCGGGTCCTAGCGGATAGCGAACGAACCGAAAATAACGACCGTTCGTTTTGAGTCCGTTTTTAACGAAAACGGACAGCAAATAATGACCATCCGTTCTCAGTCCGTTTTTAACGAAAACGGACCGCAAATAATGACCGTTCATTCTGAGTCCGTTTGTAACAAAAACGGACCGTAAATGGACGTTCATTTACGGTCCGCCCAGATCCGTGAGGGAATATTGATATAATTAATAAAACTATAGAAAAAAAGTAACCATGTAGGTACCCATATATGTATCGGTGTCAATTTACTAGACAGGTTCCTAAATAGGTGTCTACATGGGTACCCTCGTGGATTCCCACATGAGTTCACACGTAGGTTCCTTTATGGTTTTTTTCTTAGGGTTGATAGTTCCACTTTTGGTCGCTACACCTGACGCGCAAAGTCGATTTTTGGCCAAAGTTCTCCCGACTGTTCCCTTAAGGAAAAACAATAAATATATGATAATTCTACTTTTAACAGATTCTAAAGTTGAGCATGACATCCGTCGAGCAGAGTACTGGACAACTGGTCAATCTGTTAAGCAATGACCTAAAACGCTTTGATTACCTGCCTCATTATCATTATTTGTGGTGTTCGTTATTACAGGTATCTTCTAAATAGTTCTCACACAATTTTTTTTGCCGTCATATTTCTTTATTGACATTCCATTTTTATCTTATCAAAACGTGACGTGTTGTTAATTAGGAGATGTTAATATTTGCACTTATTATATTTATATATCATTCTAAGTGTGACGGGCTAACGTATATTCCCGCGTGAAAAAAATCAGACAGGCAATAGTAAGGCATCGATCTGGCAACCGTCTGGTAAAAATCAGGCAACCATCGGGCAATCGAATGGCATCGATAGGGTACTGATAGGGCAATAATATGGCAAAGATATGGCATTAGAGGCAGGCTCATGATCGCGAGCCATACTGAAGTCCAACACATGCTATACTTCCCGCGTAGAAAAAATTAATCAGGCAAGAGTGCGGCAAGAGTATGGCGTAACAGTCTGGCTCAGGACCGTATCCAGCCTGTTGCCATACACAAGCCATACTCCTGCCATACTGCTGCCAAACTGTTACAGACGGAGGCCAGACTCCTGCCTGACTTGTGCCCGACTGGTGCCACACTTGTGCCACACTTGTGCCAGACCGCTACCCGACTTCTGCCTAACTTGTGCCATACTGCTGCCATACTGCTGCCATACTGCTGCCATACTGCTGCCATCCTGGTGCCATCCTGGTGCCATCCCGGTGCCATCGCGGTGCCATCGCGGTGCCATCCCGGTGCCATCCCGGTGCCATCCCGGTGCCTTCCCGGTGCCATCGTGGTCCCACCCTCCCACCCTTAAGTTGGTGCATTCTATTTATTCTCTTGCGTGGACAGTCCACTTGCGGGAAAGTTGCGCGGCTGGCAGATGAATAGCTCCAGAATGGCACTAGGTTGGCACTGGGGTGCCAGATCGATGCATTACTATTGCCTGCCTGATTTTTTCACGCGGGTTACTAACTATCTGAATTTAATGTTTAAATACTACTAGATCATATTGATCGTCTATTTTACCTGGAGCTACGCTGGAGTGGCAGCATTAGCAGGTTGTGGTACTCTGCTGTTCATATCGCTTCCAGTATATTCAGTCATTGGACAGCTAAATAAACAGTTTCGCAAAAAAATTACCACCATGACTGATACGAGAATTCAGCTTATGAATGAGCTCATCATGGGGATGCAGGTTTCTAGACACATGAATAACTTTTAATATTTTCTATCGTGTTTCATTGATTGTTTAACCAACTTTCTTTCCTTTAATAACCATTTGCAGGTAATAAAAATGTATGCTTGGGAGCTTCCATTTGCAAAGATTATATCGAAAACGCGATCAAAGGAAATTAGGCACATTAAACTTTACTGCTACTTGCATGGTTACATACAAGGCAGTTTCATGGTGTTTGAGAGAGTCGCACTGTTTATATCTATGATCTGTTACTCCTTGCTCGGTCACAAACTCACTGCCACAGTAACCTTTGTCCTGGCATCTTTTTTGAATAATTTCCAGCTATTGGTTGCCCTCTTTTTGCCAACGGCCATAATTTATTTAGGAGAAACTGCTATATCAATTAAGAGAATCCAGGTACTTCCCACAATTCATCTGAATTTATTGATCGTAAGAAAGCCGACGAGATAATTATTACTTTATCCTCCTTTCAGCAATTCCTTCTTCAGGAAGAGCTTAACTTTCCCATCACTACCATTCTCAATCCCACTCACTTAGACTCGAAGACTTCAGACATGAAAAAATACAAAGTCAAACCCGTCCATGTAACACTGGATCAGGTTTGCGCGAATTGGTCTTCAGGACAATTACCTCCAACGCTGAATAATGTTTCCATCGATATTGCTGGTGGGCAATTGTGCGCCATTATCGGTCTCGTTGGTTCCGGAAAGTCTGCAATTTTGAACGTGATCTTAAAGGAACTGACCATAGGTGCAGGTTCGGTCGCTCTAACGCAACATTTAGATTCGAAATCAAAACATTCTTCTCAAAGAGCTGCTTATATTGTGGATAATCCTCATCTAAGAATTTCGTATTCGAGCCAGGATCCGTGGCTTTTTACAAAAACTGTCAGAGAAAATATCCTTTTTGGACAACCATTTAATGAAGATAGATACAACCAGGTAAAGCATCATCTTTTATTTTTTCATCTAGACAGTGTACCCTACCGAAAATTTACACTCTGGAAACCAGTCTGTTGTCCAGTTTGGAATTCAGACTGGAAACCAGAGTGGAAAATGGCTTTTTTGATTACTATCGATTACGCAACCGTTGAAAAGGTTTGTTTGTTTGCGGAACGCTTTCCGCAAACAAACAAAACAGTTCTGCACCCATTTCGCGTCTGCGGAACACTTTCCGCACCCATTCCGCACCTGCGGAAAATTTTCCGCAACTATTCTAAAAAATCCAAAAGCTCTCCGCAACCATTCCATACACGCTGAACTTTCCATCTCACCTCAAATTCGTTCTGCAACCATTACGTTCATACGGAAAAATTTCCGCATTAACTCAAAATCGTCCCTGTACCATTCCGCACCTGCGGAAAACGTTTCGCATCAATCCAACATCGTTCTGCAACTATTCCGTACGTGCGGAAAATTTTCCACAACAACTCAGAATCGTTCCGCAAACATTCTACACCTGTGGAAGACATTCCGTATCAACCCGAAATCGTTCCGCAACCACTCTGCACCTGCGGAAAACATTCCGCAACAACAGGAAATCGTTCCGCAACCCTTCCGCACATGCGGAAAATATTCCGCAACAACCCTAAATGCGTTCCGCAACTATTCCATACGTGCGGAAAACTTTACAACAACAACTCGAAATCGTTCCGCAAACATTCTACACCTGCGGAAGACATTCCGCATCAACCCGAAATCTTTCCGCAACCACTCTGCACCTTCGGGTTGTTGCGGAAAATATTCCGCAACAACCCGAAATGCGTTCCGCAACTATTCCGTACGTGCGGAAAACTTTCCGTAACAACCCGAAATGCAATCCACAAATATTCCTTACATGTGGAAAATTTTCCGCATTAAAATCGTCTCTCGACCATTCCGAACCTGCGGAAAATTTTCGCATCAACCCAAAATCGTTCTGCAACATTCGAATGTTTCCCGTAGTTGCAGATTGGTTGCGTAACGATAATGATTTTATACGGAAAGTTTTTCGCAGGTGCAAAAAGGGTGCGGAAAGATTTCCGCAAGTGCGGAATTCAGAACATTTCCTGAATTAACGCGGAATGTTTTCAACATGTGTGGAATGTTTGTATTCCGCAGTTGCAGAATAGTTAAGAGACGAATTCGAGTTGTGGCAGAAAGAATTCCGTAGTTGCAGAATGGTTGCGGAACGCATTACTGGTTGTTGCGTAATGTTTTCTGTTTACGGAAAGCATTTCGAGTTGTTGCGGAATATATTTCGCAGACGCAGAATGGTTAGGGAATGATTTCGAGTTGATAGGTTATAATGCATAGACAGTATATGGTAAAACACGTAGAAGTGTTTTAGGAAGAAATGTTTTAAATTAAAACAGTTTAAGCGATTTGCATAAGATTTAACATGGAAGCATACAAAACGCATAAAAGTGATTTAAACTCGAGGACAAATGTGTTTTAAAATAAAACACTTGTTTTTACAGTGTGGTTGCGGAATGATTTCGGGTTGTTGCGGAATGTTTTCCGCAGATGTAGAATGTTTGTGGAACGATTTCGAGTCGTTGCAGAAAGTTTTCCACACGTACGGAATAGTTGCGGAACGAATTTCGTGTTGTTGCGGAATGTTTTCCGCATGTACGTAAGGATTGCGGAACGATTTCAAGTTGTTGCGGAATGTTTTCCGCACGTACGGAATGGCTGCAGAACGATGTTGGGTTGATGCGAAACGTTTTCCGCAGGTTCGGAATTGTCCAGGGACGATTTTGAGTTAATGAGGAAAATTTTCCTCATGAACGGAATGGTTGCGGAAGGAATTTGAGGTGAGACGGAAAATTGTCAGCGCGAGCGGAATGATTGCGGAGAGCTTTTGGATTTTTTAGAATAGTTGCGGAAAATTTTCCGCAGGTGCGGAATGGGTGCGGAAAATGTTCCGCTGACGCGAAATGTGTGCAGAACTGTTGGATTCCAGACTGGACACCAGACTGGTTTCCAGACCGGAAATTTTCGGTACGGTAACGTTCGAATTTTACCGCTTACTAATTAACTTATCGCTACTCTTGTCTAAAGGTAAGGAAAACGCAGGGAAAGTGTTTTTTTCATCTTTATTTCCTCAAACTTAAAACTATATTTACAAATTACCATATTTTTCTCCTTTACCTTTTACGTTACGTTAATTACGTTAGTAATTAAAGATTATGTTACTTTATTTCTCAAAAAACATATAAATTATAACGTTGCAAACGTAAATAGCAACGACCCTTCGCCATAAATTATTAAACCACAATAAGATTAAACCCAGAATATCCGAAATACAAAACCAGAAACAAGATCGCCAGTACAACTTAGGACAACCTTACACAAAATTCAAAACTAAACTCCACAATTCCCCAAAAACAAGTTAATAATTTATGAAATGGCACACTGGTCCCAAAAACCAACGGAGCTAACCACGGAAGACAACCAGGCAAGAATCCGTAATTCTTCTAGGCACAAAAATAATATTTGCAATCACCAAACACAATTACTAAATTGATTGACTTTTATTTGGCTAATTCCACAACGATACAAAATTCATTCAATGCTCAGCACAAAGTCATGATTCCTGACGGAATCAGTCAAAATCTAAATATAACTCATGTCGTAAATTTTCAATTATTCAATCTACAATTCACAATTTAAAGCAAGGTTAATCACAAAATACTTTGTTGACGACAAAGTCAATCTAAGGTCCAAAAATCTTACAAAACACTCATCAATAAATTACACAATAATTAAATACATTAGTCAAATTTTAAAACTAAACCTAAAGTTGAGCACTTCGCCGAAACCAACGATAATTTGAGACAAGTCGTTATGCTGGAATAACTAAACTCTAACACACAACTAAAATTTAATACATTCCAGGCAACTTTTCAAATTTTAAATTCCAAAATGGCGGAACCTCGTGTTCAACCGCTTCGCCAGATACCGAACAAAACCTAATGTAATTCTTTATCTAAATTTCGACTGGATACGACTACAAATACAAAGCCACAAAACCTAAATCCAATGAATTTAGCCTAAACTTAGAATTACAACCGGGATCTGGCATTCAGTCACACTAGATCGTTCCGCTTGTCTCTAACTCGAAATTCTCAATTTTAAATACATAATTTACTCAAATGAGATTTTCCCTTAAACCATTCAAACCAAAAGTTGTGTTCTCGACCCATTTACTGTCCCAAAACCTGGATTGTGCACCGCCTGGAGACCAAAAATCCACCGGTTCCCTCAGGCCGAAAAAGCTGCCGTCCCAAGTGCTCGTTCGACGAAGACTCTTCGAAGCTTATCGCGCTCCTTCTCTCAATGCTACAAAAGCGTCGCGCCAGCCGCACACCTCTCCGTTGTCCCTCCTCTGTACTGACACGTGACCTTCCGCGCCAAATTTGAAGTTCTCTGTCGCTCAGCTACTCCGCTCTCCAAAGTAGAGCGGAGTATCTGAGCGTCTCCTCATTTCTGTTTGTGACTCGAGTCTACGCCCGACGGAGAAGCTTCGGGACCAACAAGTGAACAGGCTAGTGCTCGCTGAATTGTAAGCGACCGCACCACTCCAGCTCATTTAAACTTGTCTCCGAAGACAAGATTTCTCCGGCACCAGCTAAAAGGCGTCGTTCCACGAACCAAGGGACTCGAGTTCATCGGGATCAGCGTAGAGCCACGGCAAACCAGACGAAGAAGCGTCATTCCCGATGACACACGGGGGTTTGGGGCGCGCCAATCTAAAGCAGACGGTTGATAATTGGTCTTCTGCAACTCAGGTTAAATGCCATGATGTATCCCTGGGTCGACAGGTCCAGCTCTTCAATTCGGCAGCATACAGATGATTGTTGTTGGTGGATGTCATCTCAGCTCGTTCTCTAGGCGCATTTCGAAAGGGTTGGTCAACGGTCAAGTACTTCGGAGATCCAACAGATCGAATACACGGTCAGCACAGCACCTTCGGTGTCCTCAGCTTCCCTCTCTTTCGTACAATCCCGGATGGTCTGGGGTGATCTCAACGGAAGCTGACTAGATGTTCTCGATGTGCATGCACCGGGCGAATTTTTGGTTCCAGGTTATAATGAACGAAACGCAACTAAAAATCAAAAATATTAACCATGGTGTCCACAATTCCAAAATATACTCAATATCTCACACATACAATCCATACTTTATAATCTAACTAAACATAATCTTCCAGACATAACTTAAATAAACGCACAAATATTTCACACAATCATATCAAATACAAAAACTTATTGTCCCTTGTCCAATTTACCGTGAGCCACTTGGGATAAAATAAAGTACATCGAAATAAAATAATATTTGACGGGCCCCAGGCAGCGCCACAATACTTAAAAACTTGCAACATTTTTAAATATTTTTTTATCTGTGATAATTGAATTGCGTGAAGGCGGCGAGAAATGGTCAGCTTTGGCTAGTCTAAGATAGGATACAACGTTTCTCTTGGCTGCACGACATTCGCTGTCAAACCACGGCTTAGAGCCGGAGTTCCAGGGTCTCCCCGCGACCTTACGGAGCATTCCCAAATCGGAGGCTACAGTGATAATCATGGTAATTAGATTACTATTAAGGCTATCTACATCTCTAGTGATCTGACCCACTTCATTGCGCCAACGCATCAAGTGTGTAAACCTTTCAGATAAATCATCAGTCCACGCAAGTACGCTTCGATCGGGGATAACCGGAGAACAGTCCCTAATCTCAACAGATAGAGACAGATTAACCGGTTGGTGGTCAGAGGCATTCGGCCAGTTGGACACGGTGAGATCAACGCACATGCCCAGGCCATCTCGCACCAAACGAGATCTACGACGCTTTGGCCTGAACAGCTAATATAAGTAAAATCTGCAGGGTGATCGCTGGGGGCCCTTCCATTCAGTAATACCATGTGCATTGATTCCATAAATGACGTTAGGGAAACCCCCGATCTGATAAGAACGAGTCCCTTGAAAGACGATCATTAAAGAAGACATTCAAGTCGATGGTGGGGTTGAGATTATAAAGATCAGCTAAACCCGAATTAAAATTATCATCAAAAAGTAGCGGTAAATCAGGCATGGAGCTACGTGCGCGGAGGGATGCTAACAAAAGGTCGTCGTGGAAAGGCTCAAGGGGTGAAGAAGGCGAAATATATACAATAGTAAAAATAAACGAACAAGAGGGCGAAACAACTTTACACATAATAAATTGAGGTGATACATCTAGCGTCGAAATGTTAAAATAGGAATTCGGGTGCCGGACGTTTCGTCACGGGGACAATTCGTCACAGCGGACAATTCGTCACAAAATCAATTCGTCACAAGGAAAATTGGTCAAAAAATGAATAAAATTATAAAAATGTGGTATTAAACGAATGAAAAGTTTATTTGTTGACGGAATATCAAAACACTTCCATCACATATGGTATTAAATAAATAAATCTGAAGAACAATAAATAACTTACTAAGTACGTGGAAAGATGACAATAATCTCGTCAAATATAATAATTAATAATATAATAAAT
>JABFPB010008222.1:0-10336 GCA_022817645.1 Ceratoteleas bidentatus | reverse complement strand
ATTCATAAATAATGAACAACTATTGAAATGTTGTTTATGATATTTGAAAAACGATTTCACAGAACTCAATGCGAACAGAAAAATCAAAATTTACTATATAAGGTGGCAGTGTTTACATAAAATTCCAAAATTACACGAAAAACCTATAAATGACAAAAAATATCTCTTCATTTTCGTATTCAATTAATAGGAAATTCACATTTATTATACCAAGAAACAATCAAACTAATAATACGAAGAAATAATAAAACATGATTAAATTAATATGATCATATTTTCACTTGGCACCCTAAATATACGATCCTTCATAGGAGAACCACCTTAATTTACACCTCCAAACATTCTCGAGTATCTCTTCAGATCACCTCCATCATTCCCATGTTGGAAATAATGGTGATTATATTTTATTTTATTTCTAATAAAATAAAATAAAATAAAAAATAAAAAAACCCAAAAAATCGCGCGACGCATTTTCTCTTTTGGGACCGGAAATTGCACTTACAGTCCCGACTGCCTTGCGCGCGCCTTCCAATCGATTTGGAACGGCCCGAGTCGAAGCCTCGACAAAAATGCGCCGCGCGTTTCCCGATCCCTGCAGGTTGCCCCAATCCGCGAAACGTATCAGCTTTCGTCGTACGTGTTTATCCAGCCGCGAATGACGTAACGCGTGCTTCTGGCGAGCGGTCCGTTTCGATGCGTAAACAACGCGAGAATAAAAGGACCGTTGCGGGCCCAATCTTCTCTCTCTCTCTCTCTCTCTTTCGAGAGAGACGCTCATTAATTACCGCGGCAGATTCGTCCGCTCAGCGCAACGGCGCCGTCCGAGCGTTACCGGATCGTTCTCGGTAAACGGCCGCGAAAAGTGCGACCATTTTCTCCGCGAGAGGACGCGCTCCGAGACCCTTCGGGTCGCCCTTGCCTACTCCTTCGCTAGCTCGTTCACCTTGAATTTTTCAGCACAGTGACTCTCAGCGCGATCTCGCGATCAGTCGCCGATGCAAATCATCCGAGACATGAAAGTCCACAGAAACATTAACCGCTGATATATGGACGGTATCCTCGAACTGTGAGAATCCGAATAAAAAAGAGTTACTTTCTGTAGACAATTTATTAAACTATTTCCAATAGTAGGAGGTCATTTTTTCGTAGGCGAAATTGGAGAAACTACGTTGCCTCAGGTGGGATTCGAACCCACGACCTTCGAGGTGGAAGTCTACGAGAGTAACCTCTCAGTCAAATTGGTGAAACCTTTAGGACTTCTTCAAAAGTTTTGAAAGTAGTGAGTTCATGAGTCGAGTCACATGTTAACTTAAGCTTATTTTGTATTTCGACGTTGACTGGGTAAAAGGAAGGAGGGTTGGGTGACGATGGGTGTATGAAGACATAAAAATGTGGAAGAGGTTCCCTCCTGGAATAAGCAACGTAAGATTGGAATAGATATGGTAGAAGGGAGAGAAATGTTAGCAAGACGGTCGCAATTAATCGTGGATACACGTGGAAGTTGGAATAGAGGGGGAGGGGATTTGAAAAATCCCCTTTTTTGTCATCATTTAATTAATTCGTTTTCGGTTGGAGTTGAAACAGTAGCGCAGTTCAAAAGCAAAGTGGGAAACGGGAAATAATGGTTATTATTGTGAGAATGCTTCCAGTGTTCGAGACCTTGACTCAAGTATTGCTTTACATCCAGTTCGAAAACAATGTCCCTTATGTGATTTTTTGTACACATTCATTTCGTTGCCTTCCTTGTTTTCCTTCGTACGGTCGTTTAACAACAAACTTATTCTTAAATTACATTTATTACTTTTTATTTTCGAAGAAAACTTTAATGATCCCTCGAAAAACTTAGTCTGATTAATTACAAAGCGATATTTCATTTTTATCGCACCTCGTCTTATCAGAGCGCGAATAATTTGAGAAAAAAGTCAGTCGTGCATAAGCCAATAGGGTTCGCGCGTCACAAGTCGTAATTTACCTACATTCACACGCGGTTTCATCGTCATTCCTAACTTGCTTGATAGTAGTATTTAAAATTAAATTCAATGTAAACTAGTACAAATGGCAGCGTGCCACAGCGACTCGAGTTCTGCTAGTCTTGTTGACTGTAAACCGAACAGAAGAGCCGAAAGAAAAGGTTCGCCGTTAATTCCGATTTCGCGAAATCGCGACCGTTCTCCAATTCACAAACTCCCCTAATTCGTCTGACTCAAACTGAAAAAGCACAAAACTGTTGACAAACTTGTGACCCGCCATATTAACAAATTAAACTTATCCGCGCGAACTGTTTGAAGAAACGTGTCGTTTTTGTTGCAGGAGGGCGCATCTTCGAAACTGTCTTGAAAAGCTCAAAGTACTGGTACCCCTGGGACCCGAAACTTCAAGGCACACCACCCTCGGTCTTCTAACCAAAGCCAAACGTTTTATTAAGGTAAACATTTCGGCGCCGAGGAATATCGAAATCCGATATTCCCCGATTCGTCGACCGAGGAAAAGAAATGACCGCGAGATTCGTATGTTGCAGAGTTTGGAAGAAAAGGAGCGAAAGCATGCTGTGCACAAGGAGCAGCTGTCCCGCGAGCACAGATTTCTCAGACGCAAGCTCGAGCAGTTGACGAGCCAGACGGGTTTGAATGGTTTCCATGGCATCCATGGGTTGAGTTCTAGTGCGCCCACAAACTCGTCTGCCGTGGCTTCGGCCGCGGCTACGGCCTCACTACTCTCCAAGAGGCGTAGTGTCTCCGAATGTTCGGTTGGTACGGTCTTCTCAACCAGCTCGACCGCAAGCTCGAGAAATTCTGATAGATCCTCGGGAAGTCCTTCAGTGTCGGAGTCCGGTATGTATTGGCCCCTGCAAACATTTAGACCTAAGTGCACGCGGAGACTGTCTTATTACACTGCAGACATTGTCATCAAACACCATTGCATCACAACAAACGAAACAAACACCTAAACGACCTCTGAAGACTAAAGCACATCTAACGTCCGTTTACATGTTGGGATCGAAGAAACAACAAACAAAGCCATGCCTAAACAACAGAGAAATAAACAATAACTAAACACGGCCTCTGAAGACTAACTAAATATTGCATCACACTACACATTGGGGTCAGAGAAACAACAACCATTCTTAAACACGACCTTTGAAGACTATCATCGCAGATGAAACATTTCAGCAAAATAGCAAAGCCAAACAACAAGTAAATGACGCCCGTGAAACGGCCGATCTGTGGTCAAAGTTTCGTCGAAATAATGCGGACCGTTTCGGAGAAAAAAATTGTTGTGTAATTTTCGTTTTTGAAGTGTTAAAAATAGAAAAATCCATTTTTTCGGTCATTGCGCAGCGAAAACGTATTCGATTTGGCTGAAATTTTGATAAAATGATGCCCTTGAAACTGCCGATCAGTGGTCAAAGTTTCGTCGAAATCGTTCGGGCCGTTTCCGAGAAAATAATTTTTGAAAATGCCCGTTTTATACGATCCTGTAAACTGAAGACTGAATAACAAATCATGTAAGAACACACTACACGCCAACTGCACGTCAGCAATTTCCACCGGCTAAAACTGGACAATGATCCCCGATCGACGATCGATAACATTCAAATCGATGCTGGCCTGAAACGGCATTGCGCGACAGTCTAACAAGCGCGTTTCGCGAAAAGTTGGCGTGAAGTTTCCGAGCGAAAAAAACGCGGGAAAGGAAGCCGCGTCGAGTTGAAAAGTGGCGATAAAATCGAGTTAAACGTCGGGGCATTGTCGATGTGTAAATCGCATTTCCTTTGCGTGAATCAAGCGGCAAAGTCAATCGATAGAGAGAGGAGGACGACGCCGACCGATGGGAAGGATAAAGTCGTCGGTTACGTTGGATAAGACGCCTCTCCCGATTGCGCGCAACTTGGCATCAAGTTTGCTTGTCGATCCGCGGGTTTCCCGAAAACGGCTGCTTCAATGGTCTAATGCGTTCCTCCACGGCGGAAGAGCCAGCCGGCAATCGCTGACTCAGCCGGAAGCGAGTCGCAGAACAAACTTTGCCAAAGTGGCTCATGCTTGCCCACGTTTCGCCACGTAAGACACTAACTTTATTAGCGGCGAATCGCGATCGAGATAGAGGAAGGTTAGGAGAATCCAGCGTGCGCCGAAATTACGCTCCCGAGGCTCCCCCGGGCGAGTGTGTCGCACCTCCGCAACATCCAGCCGGGGCTCCCGCTTTGTCTTCCCATCTGTTTTTCCCCGACCCATGTCGATCAATATTTTAATCTCGCATCTCGGAAGATCAGTAATGGATAGATTTCGCTTGCATCACATAGACGTCGCATTCACACTTGAGCGACGCCTATCAGAGTCGCAGACTGAACGCATAGACAGATTGGCGTGGCTTGCCCGCAGTCACGTATTTGTCCATTTTTATCGGGCTTCAATGTTTTCATGGGTTTCTCGTTAATTTCCGCCCAAAGCGCCACACAATGCCGCGTTTTGGACACGGCGCCCCCTGGTGTGTGGGTCGTGTAATTTTCAGTACACCCCTTTGTTTGGGCTTACTTAACTGCTTGCACGTCGAGACGGGTTTGCTCAACCGCTTGTCCGCGCACGAGTACGTGAATCCATACGAGCTTTTATTTGGTTTACACTGCGATTTCATTTAAACCCGATAATCCAATCAATTCGACTGCGCCGAGAACATTGCCTAGCCTTAATACTTAATAATGTAAGATCTCGTTCTTCTGTTTGCACGGCGCTTCGTCTGTTTAAAGTAGCTCGAATTTCTTGCTCGGAACGCACGAATCCACGTAATAATTGCGACAAGAGGTTCTTGTAACTGTTACGTGTAAGAAGCTCTTGGCGGAGTGGCGTGAACTGTGCCGAAAATTGCGTGAAACTCGTGCCATAATGGCATGAAAGGCTTAACACTCGAAACGCGCTCCATGGTAATTATAGTTTCAAGTTTTTCTCGGTATAGGTTTCTTTCGGCTTCACCTAGGCGAGAAGTATCAGAGAGTTACGCAACGAGCGGTAAGACTCGTCGAAAATACAAGTGCCAGGTCAAATAATTGGTCATCCGCGTCTGACGAGCACTCTGCTTGCTCGTTGGAAACGTGATTTGTAAACAATCGTGTTCTCGGCGCCATGTATGGATTGTTAGATCAAGATCGAAGGCGCCGTTTTCCCACCATTCAAAGTAAATGAACGATATTCCGCCCAATCTTCTCACGAAGGAGTGCCTGTCGAAATGACTGTTGGATGCGTTTGGATTCGCCGCTATGGCGACCTCATAATAGCGGGTGTCGCGCGGTCAGTGGTACCGTAAAACGTTAACAAATAAACACGCTCCACGCCCATTTTTATTGGATTCGTCTGTTCCGAAGTAATCCGAAAAATGGACGCATAAGGAGAAGCATGGCAAAGTAAAAGTTAAGTCCGCTCGTCGGGTATGACAAGAATAAGGGCATGTTATTGATCATGGAAAAATACCTCTCACATGCGTTGAACCGGGTGGGGTTACGCAATACAACCGCCTACACTAGTGTCACGGATCCGAGCTGGTGTCATGGCTACTGTATCAACATATATATATACGTATGCATGTACATGCATACACAATCTCACACTCGCATATACCACGTGTTTTCCGCACGGAAAACGCGACGGCTTCGAAATTGCCTCTCTTCACTTTAATATAAAATTTGACACCTCCCACGAGCGTTTTGTCGTCGAACCTTAATACGCCACCTTAGATCTGGCACTTTTCCCATACTTTAACGCTCAGCAGTATCCCCACACGCCTTCATTCAAAACGGAGCGGGGTGTATTTTGGAAACCCGCCTCACCCTCCGCAAGTCGGGCGAGCCGCAAGCAAATCTACTCGACTTCCTCCAGTTTCGCGCGCCGGCGATAATCGATTCCTTAATGAGCGCGCTGTAAAAATAAACAAGTCGTCGTTTAGGCTCCGAGCGAACGGCAATAAACTCCAACAAGTGAGGCGGAAAAGTGAGGATTTGAATGAGCGGCGGACGTACCTGGGGATAAAGTGGGTGGACCGTTGCCAAGAGGACAATTTCGACGTGTTTGTAATCCAGTTCGAGCGTCATCTGCCGCTGCTGCGTCGCGGTCCAACGGCGATTTCATTGAGGCACAGCTGCTCCCGCGTCTTCCGACTTGGCAGACGGCTTACCATTTATCACGCGAGATTAATCAATAGAGTTCGGCCGCACTTACGACCCTAGGTCCTCATTTGGCTCTCTCCCCCAGCCCCCGGCCTCCTCTTCCTTGCACCTAAACGCCCGTCTGACCGATCGTCCCACCCTGGCTGAACTCGCGGACGGAAAGCTGTCCAATTCGGGAACAGGGGACAGGTGGAGCAACGACCTCACGGTGCCAAGTGGGCACCTCGCGTTGACCTAAAAAATATTTTCGACTCAACAAGTTTGACGGTGTAGTTTGTAAGGATAAAGTAGAAGTCTGTTGGAGAACTAGCGTCCGATTTGGAGGACTTAGGATACGTTCAGTCAATGGAGAACTGGATAAGTTTGGTCTAAGGGCATTGAACCTATTTAGGCTTGGTAGCAAAACATCTGCACCATGCCATACTATTCCTACCACACTGCACCATACGAAGTGCTTAAGTTAAGCCTGTTGCTGCATCAAAATCTACACTTAGGAAGAGTTTAGTCTGCTTGATATATCGACACACAAGACACCCATTAATATTCCAGACCTAATCTATATGGAGTACTAGCGTCACAGAGAATAGGTTCTCTGACAGACTAATGATGCACAGAATATCTTTTAGAGGTTCTGGTTTTTAAATGATTGGTTTTTAGTTGATTCTCCACTTAGCTTACCAGGAATCAGGCCCCTAGTTGGGCGCCAATGGACTTACTCAATTGAATGAAACCCACTGCTACTCTTAGCTAAAAATGGCACACCGCAAGTCCATCAATACCTCAGACCTAATCCTAAGACACTCCAGCATAAGTTTAGTTTGTAACTTAGGATAAGGCTAGCCCCTAAGTGTTCTAGTATAGAAACAGAAGTATGACTTATCGTAGCTTCTGTTTTTGCAGATGAGATTGACGTGATTGGATACACCAGCAATCAGTCGGACACCGACGACCATAGCAGTGTACAAAGCAGCAGCGACAGCGGCGTTGCGATGTCTACCTCCAGACTTACTCTCTCTGACATGATCGACAATCTTTAGGTAGGTTTCCTTCGCACTTTCTATTGCTCGCGAGACTTCGGGGAGGAACTTACCGAGATTTGGCGTTTCAGAGGAACTGAAACAGTGGACTTTGGGCATGATGAGCACTCGCGGGAGGTCTAACAAGGGAAGCATCAGCACGAGTATAAAAAGGACCAGCTGAAACTGACTCACATGGAATTATTAACGGCGAAGACAAGCCAGATAAGGCAGGGAGAACAATGGGGGAAGAGCTCTGATAAAAATGAAGCGCGGGAGAGTGAGAGAGCGAGAGATTACAAAAGTATAATGCATTACGCGTCAATCGAAGTAGAATACATACGATAATAATGGATACGTTAATGTATAGATGTACTGTAACGCGAATTAAAGCGTTTCTTTGTATGAGCGAATGGAAGGGTGTGCGTGTGCGTGTCTGTCGGGTTGACAACCGTACTGTAACGTTCCTGCCTCCTAAATAAAAAGGATGCTTTTGGGGTAAAAGATGTTTTTATTTTAACTGGGAACTTAATACACCGGATCAACCATTTTTTTCGTAAATTCCCAATTGTTATGCAGTTAAGGTGGACGGTATGGCGTTCTCGACTGGTACAGGACCTGATGGGTTTCCATACTTGCATGTTTTTTGTATTAATGTGAGATGGAGTCACAACTGCCTTTTTATCCGTCTTTTCCTCAGTCTTCTTTGTAATCCCCGAACCAAAAGCTGATTTCAAACAGAATCACTCCAGAACCTCTTTAAGAGGTTCTGGGTTTTAAGTGATTGGTTCGGGTAACATTATTCGTTAATTTTAGGTGACTTGGGTACCGATGGTACCGTTTTTCCGACATTCTTTACTTTGCAGATTTTTGTTCCGAGGCTCTTTTGTCGCGTTTTTTCGTTGATTCTCCACTTAGTATACCAGGAATCTGGCCCCACGTTGGGCGCCAATTGAGTTACTCAATTGAACTGAACTCATTGCTAACCTTAACTAAAAATGGGACAACGCAAGTCCACTTTCATCTTGTTTTCTTTCAGAGTCCTCCGCATTCGGGGTTGGGGACGTTACAGTACTATATATACAAATCTAAAGTTATTATAAATACGTATAAATATATACATATGTACAAAATGTTTTAAAAACGCGACGAAAAATCGGTGACGTTTTTCTTCGCGAAGAACAGGTGGAAGGGGGTGCGCGAGCAAATTGTAAATTACCGTTGAAGGAAGCGAAATTCGAAGCCGCCCAGGAATATTTATTATTTACAAACTATGGTATCCGGGCCTTTTGTCGATTCCCGTAGCAATGTCTCTGTTTTGGTTTGAGGAAGGAGGGGGGCCACCCAAATCCCCCCCCTCAGGACGAATCAACTGAATTTCAAAAGTACCCGCGCGGCAATGTTTGTGACAAAGTGTAAATTAGTAAATTTCATTGAACGTACTGTATATATTTTTTAAGAGGGTCTCCAACTGAAATCACAGTAGGCGAAGGAATGCGAGAGAAGCTGTGCGTGAAAATGTTTGCGACAAAGGAGCATTATGCATTCGTTCCGTCAAAGTTCTCGAGATGTATGTATGTCACACGTTGGATATCCAACTCTCCCTCCCCACCAAAAAAAATCAACAAAATCACAAAAAACGACAAAAAAAGGTAACAAATTATCGAATAACGTAGAGCGTAGAGTATCGTTTGGAAGGGGATCGGTCAAACAGTAATCGTAACGTAGAGAAGCAAACCGTTTGATCGCAACTGTAATGTAAGGCGAAATTGATGGAAACTCTCGTCCTTCTCACATGTATGTAGATACGTATACACGCAACAAACAAGAAAAACGACAAAAAAATAAGAGTACAAATTCTGTGAGTCCCTGACATCCAGCCACTCGTTCCAGTCAGCCGATCAATTTCAGCCAATCACGAGGAGATGCATGGTTGAACGTTTTTTTGTCAAACGGGATGGCAGAGTCAAAACCCAATTATCCCGATGGAACGAAACGTTTGTCAAAGGTTTGCAGAACGTTTACTGGACGTTGGACGTTTGATAAACGTTTGTGCAACGTTTTCAGGTTTGTGTTCCGATAGGGTGTGTCCAAATGCGGAAATTCCGTAGGGTTGAAACCGATAACTCTTAGCTTGGTATCTGCATCGGTTTCTCTGGGAAAAAGAAGAACGGGATGGCGTTTCACAAAACCGAAGTTTGGCACAGATTCACCGACCGGACATTTGCAATAGGGATCAATAGGACGGCTAAGATGACTCGGGATGATGCGACACCTATGCGAAATCGATCGTTTGAGTGTGAAAAGCAATTGGACGCAACGTGTTATTGGAATCGTGGGATCTTCTACCTTTTCGGGTCGTTAAAACTTTAAATGAATTTCTGGGCTGACACACCAGTTCCACTGAAAGTCGAGGCAGAAAAGACCGGCAGAGTAAAACCGTTTAACGTCAACTAATTACATTTAAAGTTTTAATTAACCAGTTAAATTTAAGTTCTAATTTATTGTGTGCGCTAGGTTTGTGTGATACAAATAAAATTAATGAAACTAAGTGCAAAACGCTTTTGTTTGACTGCGGGCAACGCTCGACCTTGACACTGAACGTGGACCTTGTTGCTGACGTTAGTTCCGCTAAGAGACGGAAGAGAAAAACGGAAATTTAAGCTTGCGAAACGTAGGTTTAAGGTAGTTCTATCGTGGTAATCAATGCGCAGAGAATTTGATGAAACTTTACTTATGAATTCTTTAAGCAATGACGCACATTTTGGCTATCGTTTTTAGTTGATTCTCCACTTAGTTTACCAGGAATTGGACCCCTGGTTGGGCGCCAATTGAGTTACTCAATTGAATTCAACTCATTGCTTCTCTTAACTAAAAATGGGACAACGCAAGTCAGTCTAAAGAAGATTGACTAACTGGGAGCTGAGCTATTTAATATCAAAGATGAACAAAAAGGATTCGTAAAGAAATTCCCTCAGAATACATTATTATTCAAATAAGAAACAATTTATTTACTTGGCTCTTTAAATGTATGGTCGTAGACGATAAAACTACCTTAAGGTGGGACTATCGTGACAGTCATGTTCAAGACATAAATTATTTCTTGCGTTCGCTAATGATAGTGAAAATATAGATAGCTATACAGTATTCGGTGAATAATAATTAA
>JABFPB010008221.1:0-10337 GCA_022817645.1 Ceratoteleas bidentatus | reverse complement strand
AAATTTACATTAATTCAGTTGCAAGTAAATATGCTTGAATTTCAAAGTCCGACTTTTAAATGCAAGCATATTTACTTTAAAATTAAATCATATTCGCTTTAATTTTGAAGTGAACTGTAAAATGACATCATGTTTTAAAGCGTTTTTAGGTTAGAGTGCCACAGATTTTACGTGAGTTTAAAATTAAAGTTCAACGTGAATATTAAAGCATATACATCGGAATATTAAATTAAAACTTCGAATATCAAGTATACATGCTTGAAAACCTGGTTTAAAATTCAACTTCTTTTTTTACAGTGCAGGTGGCGCAAATGTCGCTAGAAGGTAAAATGACTAAACGAGACCTTTTTTCGAATGGATATTTCTTAATTAAAAATTGTGTAACATCCAACTTTGTAGGATTTTAATTAGAGAAAAATGTCCAATCTTTGCGACTGAGACGTTTCCGTCTCAAAGTTGGAACACTTTTCGACGTTTTTGCACATTTA
Organism: Ceratoteleas bidentatus; assembly: GCA_022817645.1. Classification (NCBI taxonomy): domain Eukaryota; kingdom Metazoa; phylum Arthropoda; class Insecta; order Hymenoptera; family Scelionidae; genus Ceratoteleas; species Ceratoteleas bidentatus. The sequence continues at coordinate 9,849 of JABFPB010008221.1, read as the reverse complement.
AGTTCCACCGACAATTGCGCCCTACGGAGAAAGAATTTCGATCGTTTGAATAAAGTTGTTGAAAAATAAGGATATAAAATTATGTTTCTCTAATTGAAGCCGTACAAAGTTTGCTTTAATTAGAGAATTAAATCATTTTTAATTTAAGAAATATCCATTCAAAACAAAGTTTTCGTTTAGCCATTTTGCGTTCTAGCGTCATTTGCGTCACCTATGTAATTTTTGATAATTTGAATTACACGGTTGGAAAGCTAAGATTCTAACATTTAGTTAATATCACCTTGAATTAAGTTCGGATGAAAACTGACAAAGATGTTTGACTTTAAAAACATTCATTTTTCGCAGTGTTCAAATGTTCCCCTAATTTTTGTGAGGACTGTATTAGTTCTGTTGGCACTCAAAATTGAGTAAATATTTGACCCTTTTAACATCCATTTCTCTTGAAATATCATTTTTGGCCTCCTGCGTTTGAGAGCAATAGAAATTTTGAATTACAGATTAGAGAAGTATGTTATTGAAGACACTGTGCAATGTAAATTCTTCGCCCTGATACCATATATATTATATATTTTATATAGTATATAGTATATATTGTATACTGACATAAAATAAATTTTGAGAGTTTACATAAGTAAACATGTCCATATTTTTGGCTTCCAGTGCTTGCCTCGACTTGAAATATTGCCCGTTCTGACCCTCGATTATAAACAGTTTGGGGTGTTCGGTTTGGATAAACCGGAATCCACAGGTCTCATGGATTTTATCTTTAGTTAGGGCAAACGTGGTTTTGTCGGTGGTTACGGTGTAGATTGTTTCCGATTTCTCCTGGGTAGATAAGAGTCCTTTGTTAGCTGGGCCTTCGTATAGCACATCGTACTTGTTGAAGTTGCAGGGGTCTCGGGGTAACTTGTTCCAGAAAATGTGTCCTCCGTCGTAATCCTCACATTGCTCACGGTGGAAGTCACAAACTAGTCCATCCCTGAGATGTATGCGATCAGTGTCAAGGTTAACGGATGCAGTATAATCCATCAGGGTAATCTTGACAGTGCCTTGGACTACTACGTTGTTGTCATATGTTTGGAATTGGTCTGAGTAAGGTACTCCCCAGCAGGAGCCGTCCGACTTAACAGATCCAGCCATTGTCAGGCTACGAGTGTCCGAACTGTTCGGTTTAAGCCCCCGTATGTAGGTGCCCTTAAAGTTAAGTTTCCCCATTGCAAACATGTCATTACACTGGCTACGGGATATTTCCTCCATGTATTCTGCGTAGCCTTGACTGACCGCGCTAATGTGGGAGTGCATTCCACAATAGAATACTTGTCTTTTGACTTCCACCTTGCATTGCATTACTTGAGCGAACCGAGCTTCTGTTAACTGAAGCAGTTGAATATTTACTGCTTCACTTTTCAGTTCCATATTCGGTAACTCACAGTTCCCCACGTCATTCAAACTTATAACAGTTATGTTTGACTGACCGGTGGCGCAATCGTATCCAACTAGTGCTCTGATGGGGTGTATTAGAAATATGATGGTTATAAAGAGGCTTTTCCATAGTTGTACACACATGTTTAGTAATCTGCAACAGACATTAGGTTATGATGCTGTGTTACTGTGAGAGGTTAACGACTGAAAAGTAAAACATACGTAATTAGACATTGTTATTGCAGGAGGTTATAACATAAGTTTAGGATTACGTTAATGAAGGATGTCAGGTTGTGAGGGAGATTCTGGTTCTTGTTCCCAAGAATTTTCCTCAGGATAATCTGGTTCCAGTGACTCTTCATACCCTTCCCCTTTGTTACATGTATCATTATGAGAGTTATAATCGTGTTTAGTTATAAAAGATGCCCAATTGCTGGTTATTTCTACCTCATCGTAAAAGTTACTATCCCTAAGGTGAATTATGTTAGTACAATCGTCACATTGGCATAAATCACGCCAAGGTGCATCTCGGGTTATTCGATGTAAGTGTTTGGCTCTCTTCATAAGCTTTATGGTACTTGTATCGAGAAAGTCAATATCTTCCGCTAAGTTGATTTCCCATCGTGTGTGTCCTTCGTCGGCTGCATATTCAAAAATAGACGAAAATAATCCTCTGGCTTCAATTTCCAGAAGGTTTATATAACTTGTATTCGGAAGCCCTTTACTTTTGATTGACTTGTACCAGTTGTAAGCTTGTTCACGAAGTGAATCATGTGGTTTGCATAGGCCAAACTTCCCGTTCCATGATTCTGCTGGATTGCAACAATTGTGCAGATAGCATCGTATGTTGTATGAAGTTCCGACTTTTCTATATATCCTTTCTCGAGATCCCGCACTGATATAATCAATGGCGATTGTCACAATTCGTTTGGTTTCTGTGTGGAAATCCCAAGTCTCTTTAGGGTCAAGTCCGGGATACATGAGAGTGGATCCTGGAAGATTTCTCCACGTAAAAGTAGTGGGATTGTCGTACAGGATCAGATATCGTTTTAAGAGTTGAACCAAACTTTCCAAGATAGATCGTATGTGTATCAAAGTAAACCGATCATTATTTTGAAAAATTGTTTCAGGAGGTGGCAGTCTGATCTGCGATATGCTCAATCCAGTATGAGTCATGTCGTTAATTGGATCAGTCGCGTAATCTATTGGTCCTGAGGTCCTTTTTGCATCTGGAGTTTCATACCATGGATGCAATTTTCCTGACGCGTGAATGAGCGCATCCAGCCAAACGTCAATGGAAGGCAAGGTTAACATTTCTAAAAATAAAATAAAGATTTAAAGAATAAGAATTTAATTATTATTTAATATTATTCAGTAGAACTATCGATCCTAAATAATGTTATCAACAAATTAATTATTATTCATCTACATCTATATACGAATGTTTTAGTCTGTCGGCAGACACTGTTCTGATTTTTCCCTTTATGGAAATATTTATTCTTTTATTGTCTAAAACATCTACAACCTTATAAGGGCCTGTATAAAGGTCTCCAAATTTTCCATCCTTATGTCCCTTTTTCAGGAAAACGCTATTACCTTCTACAAAGGTGAAAGGGTTAGCTTTTATATCGTAATATTTCTTAGATCGTAATTTTGCCTTAATTAGACTCTCACGAGCCTCCTTTCGAGTTTTGTGTAAACGCATCATAAGACGTATTAAATAATCGTCGTAAGTTTCCAGTTGCTCTAGCTTTGCTAGTGGAAATTGTGATGGGAGAGTTGCTTCTTTCCCAAAAACTAAAGAATATGGTGTCTTCTTAGTTCCTTCGTGAACACTGGTGTTATAGCTAAAAATGCACAGATTTAAGAACTGGTCCCATTGTGTTTCATCGGCAATATATTGTTTGATATATTCTACGATCACATGGTGTGACCTTTCTAATGAACCATTACTCTGGGGGTGGAATGCAGTTGTCTGAAATTGTTTTATTTTTAAGGATTTAGTGATTTGAAGTGTTAATTTGCTTATAAAGTTACGTCCTTGGTCTGTAAGTATAGCTTTCGGACAACCATATATGCATACAAAATGGTTTATAAATGCTTGAGCCGTGGTAGCTGAGGTAGCGTCCGCTATAGGGACAGCGATAAGATATTTGGTTAAAAGACATTGCATAGTTAAGATATAACGGTTTCCATTGTCAGTTATAGGTAATGGTCCGACAAGGTCGAGGCTTACCTTCTCAAATACGCTTCCAGGCGTATCAGTTAATGCCATAGGTTGACATGTTTTCTGCCTTACCAATTTCCTCAAATTGCATGACAAACATTGTTGAATATACGTTTCTATATCGTCTTTCATATTATCCCAAAAATATTTGTTTCGTATGCGATTGTAAGTTTTGGTGATTCCTTTGTGTCCACCGATGGTGCTACAGTGGTTTTCTTGAATAATGTCATAACGTTGGTCCAGAGATGGGCATGTAACTAAATTATCGCACACCTTGATTGAACATCTAGAATTCAGACATTGTCGTATCATGTATTCTTGGATTTTATTCCAAAGGATCCCGTTGATTTCTATGCGTGGTATGGAAAACGTGGTTACGTCATTCTCATGAATAAAATCTGACATATTTCTGATGCTATTCTTCACAGCTTTCCAGGCCTCCTTTTGTGTCAATGTGGTAGCTGAGTCATTTATACATAAACCTATATGGTATTTCCGGTTTTTCTTTAGTACTTTTATATCCCCTAACCTGAGTGTGTCACGGAAATTAACTCCAGTTTTACCGACACATTTCCGACTCTGTTCATCTATCGTTTTCCCCTGGGTATCAAGGAAATAAATACAATTATCCTTTTGAAAATAAAGTGGATCGCGAGTCTCAATCATATTCTCCGCAATTATTATAGGCGATTCGATTTCTTCTTCCGAAGCAGAAAGTTCTTCCTCTTGTAATCTCTCTCTCAAATCAGGAATCCTAGGATCGGTTCCTGGATCGTCGTCTGAAAAAATTTCGTCACACGAATCGTTCGATTCTATATCTGTGATATTAAGCGTGTCTTCGGTTCTCACGTCTGGAGAATTATTTGTATTTGCGGATCTTTCGTCCGGTAAATCGTTTGTATGCGCGGATCTTTCGTCCGGAAAATTATTTGTTTGCGCTGAACTTTCGTCAGGTAAATTATTTGTATGCGCGGATCTTTCGTCCGGTAAATTACTTGTTTGCGCTGAACTTTTGTCAGGTAAATTATTTGTATGCGCGGATCTTTCGTCCGGTAAAATTTTTGTTTGCACTGAACTTTTGTCAGGTAAATTATTTGTATGCGCGGAACTTTTGTCCGGTAAATTATTTGTATGCGCGGAACTTTTGTCCGGTAAATTATTTGTATGCGCGGATCTTTTGTCCGGTAAATTATTTGTATGCGCGGATCTTTTGTCCGGTAAATTATCGATATTTCTAATCGACATTTGTTTGTTTTTATTCATACCTTGTCTGGTCGAGATGCCAGGAGCGGGTTTAGACTCATCAGCCGTTGTGAAACCATCTTCTGAGGATAGTTCCGATACCGAGTGCCTGGGTAACCTTTTAACTCGAGTTCCTTTTTGCCTTTTGTCTTTATTTTTCAGAACATCATTTTCATCACTGCTAGTGGACCCGGGTTCTTCTTCTGTGGAAGAATCAGATGAGGCGTAATGATGTCGATTTTCAATTTGTATCGACTGTTCCTCATTTTCTAATTTATTTTTCTTTTTTTCTGCTTTCGATTTTCTTTTTTCTACTTCCTGCCGATATTGTTCACCGGCTTCGGTCGGTTTTTTGTTTCTTCCCGATCTCCTAAATCCCTGTACTGGAAATAGTAATTCAACTCCCTTATCGGAGGCAATATTATCTCGGTCAATCGGATTCCGAGATAGTGCGTCTGCGTTCACATTCTTCTTACCAGCTCTATATTCTATATTGAACTGGTATTCTTCTAGTTTCAAACGCCATCTAGTCAATCTGCTCGTAGGGTCTTTGCTTGTTCGCAGCCAACATAATGGTTTATGGTCAGTAACTATCGTAAATTTCCTACCATAGAGATATGGGCGGAACTGGTGGACTCCATAAACTATGGCTAATGCTTCTTTTTCATATGTGCTATAATTGCGTTCGGCGGGGTTAAGCGATCTGGAGATATAAGAAACTGGTCTATCTTTACCAATCTTGCCTTGACTGAGAATTGCTCCGATAGCGAGGTTTGAGGCATCTGTTGTCAGTATGAATGGTTGCTCGAAGTCAGGATATTGTAGAACAGGGGCTTCACAAAGTTTTTGTTTCAATGTGTCGAAAGCCTTTTGTTGGTCCTCCGCCCATCTGAATTCTACTCCTTTTTCTAACAACTTCGTTAATGGTTTCGCGATACTGGCATATTGATGTATAAAACTTCGATAGTACCCTGTCAGTCCTAGAAACTCTTGAATGTGAACCACTTTCCTGGGAGTGGGGAATTCTTTAACAGCTTCTAGTTTCTTGGGGTTAGGTTTTATGCCTTCTTCCGATAATATATGGCCCAAGTAAAGTACTTCACGTCTCAGGAATTCACATTTGTCCGATTGTAATTTCAAATTTGCCGCCTTCAATCTCTCCATGAGTTTGAAGTATTTCTCTCGGTGTTGCTGTAAGTTTTTTGCGAAAATGACAATATCGTCCATGTAAACAAATAATTCAGAATCTTGTAAACCAGACAGAACTACATCCATTAATCTCTGGAAGGTTGCTGGTGCATTACATAATCCGAAACTCATTCGTTGGAATTCGAAATGGCCTAAGGAGGGACATGAAAAGGCTGTTTTGTGACTATCTTTGGGGTGCATTCGTATTTGGTGAAACCCAGATGCCAGATCAAATACACTGAAGTATTTAGCTCCTCCTAGTTTATCAAATATATCCCGAATGTTAGGTATCGGATACGAATCGTTTATTGTTTTTTCATTTAATTTTCTAAAATCAAGCACAAGACGCCATCTTGGATTTCCTTGAGAATCCTCCTTCTTCGGTACTAACCACAAAGGGCTATTAAATGGCGAGACAGACTCTTTGATGATTTCTTTTTCTAGTAATTCTTTTACTTGTTTTTGAATTTCTTCTTTCGAGCTTTGTGGGAATCTGTACTGTTTGACATTGATTGGTCTTTCATCCGTGGTGTTGATTTCATGAAATATTTTGTCAGTATAAGTTAATTTTTCACCTGGGAGGTAAAATAAATCTTGGCTGGATTTTATTAAATTTAATGCTTCCTTTTTCTCCGGGTAAGACAAGTGGTTTAAGTCGATTAATTTCAAGATTTCGTCTAGTCGATTTTCGGAGGAAGTAACTTTGCAAGGTATAGATTCCGGTTCCTCGTAAGGACGCATGGACGTGTCTATACTTGATTCCTCGATGTATTTGCAGTCTTGAATTTTTACCTTTGGAGGAACTATGGAACGTGATTCTTCTGACAAATTATACAGAGGGACATAGGTGCAACCTCCCAGGTTATCCACTAAGGCTTCTCCCATGAATAGATTATCGCCAAAATTGTAACGGGCGACGTATCCTTGTTTCAGAGGAGATGGTTCTATGTCTATCCGTACTATCTTTCTCTCTCTAGCACCGATATCGATGGTTTCTGGGTATCGGAATTTGATTTTCAGATTTTTCAGAGTTAAATGTTTTTTATCATAATCTATAGTGACGTTATGGGTTTTAAAGAATTCTGATCCCAATAATCCACCTTGTTTAAGAACAAAATTGTTGGGAACTATGTGGAACTCCGTTTGGTACCCAGCGAAATTTATCGTTACCTTTCCTTTGGTGTATATACTTTCAGGAGTAATGCCAGAAAGTTTGAGAATGTCCGACTGGTTTATTTTAATGTTTTTTGAAAGATGTTTCTCCTTGATCAAATTGGGTCCTGCGCCGGTATCTAACAACAGATCTATAGTTTGCTCTCCTATATCAACGGTAATTATGGGGCTAATAGTAGTGTGGTTTAGTTTAATGGGTTTCTCGATTATGGTTGGTTTCGAGGTTCCATGTGATCCGAGTTGTTGGTTCCAGCCTCCCTGCTCGTGGGGAGGCTCCTCCAGTTTCCCTGGTTCCCCGAGTTTTGATATCTTCTTTTACGACAATCTTCAAAACTGTGTCCTTCGATTCGACAGAAATCGCAGAATGGTCTGTCTTTTCTTGGCTGACTACGCCAGTTTTCTCTATTGTTGAAACCTTGATTTCCATTATTATTTCCATTTTGGGCTCCATATCTGTCTGAACTCGTGTTTCTATTTCTATCTCCAGAGTAATTCCGGTTAAATCTATCTGAACTGGTGTTTCTATTTCTGTCTCCAGAGTAATTCCGGTCGAATCTGTTTCCTCTGTTTTGCTCCTCATAGTTTGATTTCCATCTTGATTCTCTTGGAACTGTGGCATGTTCCTTTAGTTGTTTGAGTATAGGACAGTTTTTAACCATGTGTTTATCATCGTCACATAGTTGACAATTAGCAGATTTAACCACCGGATCAGGAGTGATTACGTGAATTCTATTCGTAGATTTACAGCTGGCAGTCGAGTGTCCAACCCTCTTGCAATGTTGACAAAACGGTCTACAGTTTCTGGCAGTATGTCCAGTCCTATTACAAATTTGGCAGGTTTCTGTTCGCGGGGAGGAGGCCCTACAGTTGTCAGCTTGGTGACCTGATCTTCTACACAATTGGCATATTGTGGATCGAGAAACATTGGTGGAACATTCAGGAGCCGCGTGTCCTACCTTATTGCAAATTTGACATACAGGGAAGTCGACCTTACTTTCCGATTTAATGGATAAGAGGGGGCAATGTTTGGTGAAATGAGATTTCTCACAGATATTACAATGAATGTCACTTAATCGCTGCTGGTCAGACAGGGCTTCTTGATGGAGGATCTTTTTCTCTTTAGCAATTGCTGCTTTCCCGGCGGCTTCTAAAGTAGCATGTGCTCCGGAGCTTTCAACAGCGAGGGCCAAATCTTTTCCTAATCCGTCTATAAAAAATCCTTTAATTCTATTGTCTATGCGCTGTCTTTCTTGCTCGGTCAATTCTGCATCATTTTCAATTCGTGTGGCTTCTAAGATCTGTCTTCCTAGGTCTTGGGTTCTGTGCAAATATTGGAGGACAGTTTCACCATTTCGTCTGTGAATCTGACCTATTTCTCCCCAAAGATTTGCAGATCCTACGTTAGGTTTGTAGGTTTCTCTCAGCCCATCGAGGACACCTTCGATGGTGTTTGCCTCGATATTCCTGTATTCCTTGCGAGCTTCTCCAACTAATTTCGCTCGCAGTGCTCTCACCAAGGCAGCTTCGCCATTTTCGGGAATTAAGGCAAGGGCGTCGCGACATCCAATTGTAAATTCGTCGAACGAACATCCGTCGAGACCTCCTGAAAAGGTGGGTATCATTGCCAGAGCATCGCAGAGGCGCACTTCGAAACGATTAGCCATGACGGCTTCCCTGTTTATCTGGTTGTTTTCGTTAATGACCCTTCTCGCTGCTGCGTTATCGTTTTGCTCAAGTATTGGAATTGCGGGTGCGAGTGGCTGGTTTATCAGTTGTTCTCTTTGTCTTTGCTCTTCTATCAAAGCTTCCTGTCGTTGTTCTATCAACAATCTTTGTTGTTCGATTTGTTGTCGGGCTTCTTGCAATTGTTCTTCAAATAAAACTCGTCTAGACTCTTGCTGTTGGTATGAATGTAAATGTTGTCTAGTAAGTTCCTGTTGTTCATGTAGCTGAATGCGGGCCTCTTTTAATTGTTGTTCCAATTCCGTTTGTTCAGCTTCTTGCTGTTTTATTATCGATTTGTACTTCTTTTCAATTTTCTTAAGTTCTAATTGTTCCTTCCCTTTATCTAAACATTTTTCGAGTCTATGGGATTCGTCAGCGAGCAATTCTTGTGGCTGAAGTAATGAATCTTGTGCGGGATAGCTAGTGTTACTAGAGGAACCGCTTGCGTTATGTTGACCACTGTCGCTTTCAGACTGCGTGGGGCTCCTAGCTAGAGTTTTCCCTTGGAAAGGCGAACGGAACTGGGTAAGGCCAGTTTCTAGTACGTATTGCGGATTAAGGTTATGGTTTCTAAGAGTTTGTCTGGTTAATGGTTTGGAATCATCACTCATTCTTGTGCATTTTGTTTTATGTGATACTAATGTTTCTATCTGTTTTCAGAAAGATGGGCCGACCAGAGTGCTGCCAGTGGAACGTTCGTGTTTTAGCCAACAAATAAACAACTTGAACAATCCTAACCTCTCTTATTGTTGACAAGCAAGTATCCTACCGGCTGCGCCAGTTTTTTATTACCTTTGTCACGTCCTGGGAAGTGACTCAGGATAAACTTATTTCTATTTTGGTAGATTCTTGTTGCCAACGAGAGGAAGGAC
>JABFPB010008220.1:0-10326 GCA_022817645.1 Ceratoteleas bidentatus | reverse complement strand
AAAACGTTTCAGCAAAATTTCAATGTATACCCAAACTACCGCGCGAAGAAGTCTGAAATGTCCCAATTTTTCAGTTTTTTCAGTAAAATGTCAGCATTTATTTCAGCGTTATTTCAGGCTTGTTTCTATCAGGGTTTGTTTATGTTGAGATATAAAAAATATTTTTTAATATTCTTCAACATTTATTCATTATTTATCAAGCATCTTCAATACTAAGCAGTAAATTCTTCTCAATTTACATTCTATCGATACTCTAACTCATAAACGATTAGTTAGTTTTTTAATTGAAAATCTTAATTGAATTGCGTATAAATCAAAACTGGCTTAACATAATGCAAAGATGTTGCTCATGTAACTCAATGTTAAAACTTTGAATTTCAGTACTTAATTTCTTGAGAACTCGACGGTAAAAATTGTTGAACTGTTGGCAAATAAAATTAATCATCGTGTATTTTTAAATACATGTTTTCCAAGTTTAATCTTTATTTTCACTTTTTGTTTGAAATCCTTAAGTAGAATTAGTTAATTTTCTATTTAAATTTTAACCATTTACTATATACTGAATAGTAAACAGAAACACGCTGAAGTATTAAAAAATTGGATTTTCATTTGAAAAATGTTTAAATTAGCCCAGATTTTTGCAATTACTGGAATCACCATTTCTTAATTAAACAGGAAAAAATGCGAAAACATCCAACGCTTACGAGATTGAAATTGATTTGATTATGAAATATGATACCAATTATTTTGGCAAAGATAAAGTATCAAAGCTGGAAAGATTGCTATCGAATAGAGCAGATCAATAATATTTTCGTTCGCTTTCATGTAATCTAGTTACATAATAGCCGTTGTTAGTTTAGGCTCACTGAAATGTAATGATTTAATGAAAATACAAGTATATCTTAAATCAGATATACCTTTTATTTGAGTGTAATCTTTAGCAATGGTCTGAGCGACAGATTTCACGCTGGTTCCGTCGGAAATTTTGATGGGTGCCACGAAATATCCGCTGCAAGGTTCACGATTCACGCAGTTTACGAGGATTGACGGTTTGACTGAAAAGACCATATAGGGAGTTCCAGGACAGCACTCCTCTTTCGTTTTATCTGCTGCTTCGTCCGCATATTTGATATGTAATTCCTCCAACTGTTAAAAACAATAAAAATAATTAATAATCAAATAATGAAAATAATGAATTACCCAAACATCAGTGAAACAATTCCCGTTTTTGTCATCTAAAAATAAACGAAATCGTCTAAAACGTACATCTAAGGTATTCTGGATGTAATCCCTGTGTTCTTCAAGAAGTTTGTATTCATCGAATTCAGAGGTGAGATTGAAAGTCTGCAGTTTATTGACCTCTAGCTTCTCTCTGGTTGCTTGGACAAAGGGCATGACACGTTTCATGTATTTCTTCAATTCTGGAATGGAGCTGAGTTTGGATGAGATTACTTTATTTTCCGGTAAAACATTGTTGTTTGCCTGCAATTAAGCAACGGTTAATGTTATTAATTTTTTTTAAATATTGATACAGAATTATATATACAAATTCCATTATTTATTTATTAAAATAAATAATTAATTGAATAATAATAAAATACACACCAAATACATTTCCTTCATATTGGTCAAAATGATGCTTTGCCATTGTGGAAACTGTTTCGCAACGTAAACAGTTCCAACTGTGGGCTTTTCTTTTGCCACTTGTTCTTTCGGTTTTTTCACTGTCATGTGATTTTTCAGGTATATTCTGAACGAATGAGCAGCATCCATCAAGTACTGGGACGCTTTGATGAGAACTTCATCGATTTTTCCTACAGCCGGCCAACGTGCTTCCACGACACTGGTTTTCTGTTAAAACAATTTTTATAAACATAATTAAATTGTTGAAATTTTTTTTATCGATATAATGATATTGTCTTAAAGTTACGTTTCCAAGCAGTTTCCAAACATGTTCAGCAACGTGAGGACAGATGGGTGACAGAACAATGGCTTGAACTTCGATGTATCTCTTCAGCAATTTTAATTTCGGTTTGTCAGCTCCACTTAAGACAATGTATTTATCCTTTGCAGCTTGGAACTCAAAGAAACCTGTCCTCAGAGCTTCTTTGAAAAGCATCTTCGAGTAATACTCCCCAGTTTCTTCGATCTTCTTGTATATTTCACTAAAACAATACCAAACGTTAATAAGTTGTTATACAATTTTTTATTTTGATAGAATTAAGCAAAACGCTATACCTCTCGAAAACTTTATCACTGAAAGTACTCGAGTTGTCTTTCCTAAAGGAATCCTCATTAGAGAGGACTTCCTTAGTCCATTCGATGAAATTATAGAGCCTTAGAATTCCTGCATCTGCCATGCTTTCGACGAAATTCGCGTCGTCGATAGAGTCACCAGAGTCAGCCAGACAAAGACGCATACCATCGGCGGAGAATTTTGAAACTGCATCGGATAGGGTCAAAAAGTTTCCTTCCGATTTGGACATCTAAAAGTAAATTAAAAACATTATAATTAAATTAAAAGAGTTAAACTTAACTCCAAAACGTTTTCCAGGATTGTTAATACTTTTAAAGAATTCACACCTTTGCTGAATTCAGAAGCAAATGTCCGTTGCATCGGATACCCTTTGGCCACAGATCAGGACGATCGGGCCAAATCGCAGTGTGATTGTACAGATAAAATGTGAGATGATTCTGAATCAAATCTTTGCCCGACGACCTTAAATCTACCGGATACCAAAACTTGAATTCGTTGCGCATTTTATCGAGTTTCGCTTTTTCGATTGCGCACTTTGGATAGTTGTTTCGGAGACAGAAAATGTAGTCCCAAACTTCCGCAGTCATTTGTTCGGGCCTAAAAGTGTAAGATGTAAGAATACAAGTTTTAAGTAACACAGTGATTGTGGTTGTTTAACTGTAATTACTTTATTTTGAAAACGTTGGGTTTATTGGCCTTGAAGGAATTCCCCTGAATGAAATGAGCGATGGTGTAGTAAGCCATGTAAATTGTGGAATCGGACAGAGATTCGATCAGCCAGTTTTTGTCCCAAGGTAACCTGGATCCTGGACAATAAAATATCAAAACTGTGAATGAAATTCGAATTGTTATCAGTAATATTTCCAATTTTAATACAGAAATATAATCACCTAATCCGAAAGTCCTGGAACAAGCATACTCATGCAACCAATCAAGACAGGCGTGGAAGTTCCTCCGAACTTCATCGTGGAAAGTGTTGAGATTCTTCAGAGCCTCGGTGGCTTTCGATCGCCATTTCTCCTCACCATAATCCAGATACCATTGGTCACAAAGAGCGACTACGCATTCGTCACCTGATCTCGACATAACAGTCTTTTCAGGCTCATAGTAAATAATCGCGTCGCCATTGTCGATCATGCTTTTCTGTATCATTTTCTTCACGTCCTGGATCTTTTTGCCTTTGTGTTCACCGACCAGAAGAACTCCCTCGTAAAATCCTTTCAGATAAACCATTTCTTTGGCTTCCAGGAGTTTCTCTTTGTCATTTTGGGACTGAATCTTCAACTTTTCATAAACGGCGACTGCAGCCAAGTTACCCAGTTCGGGGATTTCCAAAATGGGGATCTGCAAGAATTGTCAGAGTGGATTCGATTAGACTTTTTTAGATTTGGATAGATGATACGATTGAAAACGTGGCTGGTTTACTGACTGGGTTGAAGGGTAAAACCATCTCGTCCTTAATGTCGTATTTTTCTCTCAAAGCCTGCTTTTTCTTTAGATCTGTGAGGGCAGCATAATCGTCTGGAGAGTCACTGGGAACTGAGGTGACGATTCCTGTTCCTTTGTCCTCTTTGATGGTGAGCATAGGAAGAGTGTAAATGACCTTGTATGAGGTCAAAGGGGCTTCCAGTTTCACTCCCAGGATGTCCTAATTCAAGAAGGCACACTAAGAGTGAAGTACTGCGTACGAAGATTGGAAATCGATAATTATTTTGGTTGAATGAACAATTCGCTGGGAATACCTGACCAGTAAGTTGAACTACTTCATCAATTTGTCCCTCTTTCGCGAAAATGTCTTGATAAGACATGTTTCTGGCCGATCTTCGAGTGGAAATAAATATGCCATGGCTTTTGGTTTTGTAGGCAATGTAGTGTATATCTGGATGAACCCAACAATTGGTTTGACCATACATTGTTTCAGGTCTCAGAGTAGCAGCTACCAAAAAGATCGGCTGATTTGAAAATTGCCTGTTAATTAATTTAACAATTAGATACAAATTTAACGTAATGATCTGTAGGGTATTAAGGCTACATGAAATCAAATTTGGTATAGTTTGAGAAAAAAATGACGAGGAATTTGTTTGTCTCAAACTATACCAAATTTCTGAATATTATTCCTAATTTGTTTATTCAGAATTTAAACTAATTGGCAATTGTTTAGTCTCTTTTAACTTTCAAAACGTAAAACAAATTTCATTTGAAACGCATTTTAGGATACTTGTATACAGATACATTGAAAATGTGAATGTTCTATTCTAAACATGTTAGAAAATGCAAACTGTAAAATACAAAAATACATCCAGGTATCGAATCTTCTTAAAAAACAATGAATAAACATACTTCAACTTTTCAGGATATGGTTGCAGCATTTTCATTTTAATCAGAGTATATTCCTGAGGACCGACACCTTCTCCTGAGGATCTGTCATGATCCATGCAAGGTTGTTTGTCGACTGGCGAATAAATAGTGTGTCTTTTGCCAAACATGATCTTCTTTTTGTTCTTCAGGTGATTGAACTGCCATCTTACAAAGGAATCGAAAAATGGATTTGCATCAGTCGTTATGAAACTTCGACGCCAATCAACCTAAAAATGTACATGCATTAAAATTATGATACACAATTATTTTGATATTTTGATCCTAAAAGTCATTTTACATGTAAGCCAATGGATTTCAAATCCTGGACGGCCAGTGGTGGAAAGTAATCAAGCCAGTAACCAGCGTCAGCAAAGTTTTTAATCTCATCGTCTTTGAGTCCAAGACTTTGCATAATTTGCCACTGGTATTTCGCAGCTCCAGCTTTGGCAGTCGCTTTACTCTGAAATGGAGCAACAAAAGTTATGTTTAAGAAAAAGTGTAATGATACAATACATTTGATGAATTCTGCTGGGAAAATATAATTACCTTCTTCCCTTTACTCTTATCCTTCATAACAACATCATCAACTTTTTCCTCAACTACAATTTCAGTTTCTGGAAACTTTGGTGGATATCCAAACTTTTGCATTTCATTTTTCAGCTTATCAGCACATGCTTTGATAGGCATTCCTGTGCAATGAAATCCAAAGGGGAAAAGTACACTTTTTCCCAGTAATCGATTGTAACGGATGGCAAACTAAAGGAGATAAAAATAGTTAAACAGTTTTTTAGTTAATTGCACTTTCTCATTGTTGGAAGCTTTCACCTAATGAAATGTAGTAAAATTTTAGGCTAGTACAATTTCATCGTTTTTTAATGTTACGACATTAAAATGATTAACTCACTTCACATTTGGACAAAGAAAAAGTATGCCCCAGGTGAAGTCTTCCATTCATGTAAGGAAATGGGAATGTTGCGAAAAATTTATCTTCAGGTTTTCGTTTGTCGCCATCCTTGGCATCTGCTTCGTAAATTTTCAATTTCTCCCAGTTTTCCTGCACTTCCTTTTCTATTTTTTGCAGGTACTCTACTTTGAAAGTACCCTTTCTGTCGGTAGTCTAAAACATATGTTCAGAAGAATTTAAAAAATGATTTTTTAAGTAAACTTCTCAGTTACCAAACATAACAAATAAATTACTTTCATATGACTAATTAATATCAATAAAATATATATAACAGAAAAATGAAATTTAATAGAGATTGTAAATTTATTTTTAAAAAATCAATTGATTTTTATGTTTATGTACAAATAGGTTAGATTTCACAACTTTTGCAGTTTTATTTTAGAAATCAATGTTAATAGTTATGACTTCTAAGATGAAAACAACTTGTTGTTGTGACATTAATCAATTTCATTGTCAATACTGTCAAAATATATTCAGTTGTACAATTGAAAGTGTCAAATTCCACTCATTTTTGCTCACATTCCCATTAATATATTTGGTAATCAAGATTTTTAAGGATGAAATACAATCATTAATTGTTTAAAACTAAATAAAAAATTGCAATTGTTTACCATTGTTAGAATCTGCCTATTCCACTGCAGTTAAATAGTTATGTTGCAATACAAAAGGTAAATTACACGTGGATTATCATGTGGCGACAACAATCACAGCGACTCTTGTTGTGACATAAGATTGGCTCATTTTCAGAACAGAACATATGTTCGAGAAAATGCAGTGCTTAAATCATTCTTATTTTTATTTCTTTTTTACGCTTTAATATACCTTTATTTACTACGATTACACAAATGTTTAGCGATATTGTTTTGATTATCGCAGTGTCGATTCCGCGAAAATTGGACAATTACTTCTCTCTCACTTTTCCCCCTTGCATTGAAAGAAGATGAAATACTTTAAAATATTTATAAAATATAAAATTCCACAATTTAATAAACGTTTAACAATTCACATCACAATACATTTTCCAAAATAAAAAGATTTTTCACTCATCCACAAAATGAGGATTTAATTAACTAAAATTTAATTTTCAATAATATCCAAGAATTAACATAATTTGATCATTTTAATTACAATACGAAAAAGAATTTGCTGCTCAAATTTGTTAAGGTGCCTTAAAGTACACCTCACTGATGCAATTTTACAACAATAATAACAATTCTGTTGACAGAAATGCTTAAAATAATCAATGGAGTGTGAATTTGCGAAAGGTTTCCCGCCTCGCGGTCCAAGCGAGGCCAACAATGCGCATGCGCGTTTCGTTCCGAATTGTCCAATCGGCGCGTTCCAAGTTCGCATTTGAAAGCGCTGTTTCCGGCATTTTACAACGGTTCGTCAGTGTGCGCCATTCGCGAACATCGACAGTTTTTCAAAAAGGCCGTCTGAGACAGTAATGTTCGCGTCTGCCTGTCACGAAACCACTGGACTCGACGGTTGAAGTGCGACGCTTTTTACACTGCAATCTCGCGTGATTCCGACACAATGTACCGCAACAAACAGGAAGTGGACCGCCATGTACAAGAAATCTTCCGAAAGACAAAGAACGAGGACGAGGTGAGGTTATTTTCGCGATTTCGCGTTTCGGCGATTGTTGCCGTGGATTTCCCATTGTCGTTCGATCCGACTTCTCGAAAGGGGAAAATCGAATATGTTCGACGGGAGTAGGTTAGGACAGGTTACTCTGAGTTGTGTATGGGGCTATCAAAGTGATAAACGCGGGATGGTGTGGATTATGGGGTTCGGGGGTTTATAACCTCACTTTCTGGGGGAGTGGTGGTTTATCGGTGGTTTTTGGCGGGATTGCAATTTCGCGTAATCTGACGATCGGGCGATTATGACGAATGTAATTTTTGAAGGTCGAAGGTATTTGTAGTGGAAATTGACAAGTTCGTGTACATTTTTGTTTACTTGTTTGAGGGATTCTGGAGGGAAACATGTGATGACAGTTTTGTTTACTACTGCCAGGTTGATTTTATTTGAAGGAAAGGTGTTTGTCAGTTCCTGAAATGTATTTTGCTACAAAAATTTTTAATGGAATATATGTTTATAAATATGATCATTTTTTGGTGATTTAGATTTTTAATGATTATCAATTTGGAATGGTTTTTTCAGCGTACCAGTCGTTACTATAGTGTCGCCAAATTGTATTACCAAGTCGGCGATTATGAATCTGCAAAGCGATTTGTATCGATGTATTTGGAGAAGAGACATACTGTGCAAGCTCACAAACTTCTGGCTGCAGTTTTCGAGGCATTGGGGCAAAAAGAGCCGGCTCTCGAAGAATACAAAATATGCCTGGAATTGGACAATAAGCAAGATGATCTTGTCTTGAAAGGTAATACAAACTTTCAGTAATCTTTTCAAAAGACCCCGTACTTTTCTTATGGAAATCCGGTTTCGGTTCATTTCGTATATTTCAAAAATATTCAAAAATATTCAAAAAAAATGAGCCAATTTAACCGAAACCGGATTTCCATAAGAAAAGTGGGGTCCTTTGACACCTTCCTAATTCTAAAACTGATTCCAATTCGAATGAACTAATGTCTGCTTCAAGTTGGATTGAATGTCACTAAATATTTTGTTTGGATAAACATTTATATGAAGATTATTTACAAATGTTTTAGAAATGTTTACAAATAAATGAATGTTTCCTTGTTTTGAACAAAACAGTTTTTTTCAAGCCATTTAAATTTGTATAAATGAAATGAAATTGTAAATTTAGTAAAATATCAAATAATCAGTAATGGACTGTGTAACATTATATATTTCATTCTTATTTTGACTGTTTGTTTTATCTGGGGTTTATACCCTGACATTCATTTATTATATCAATATCTGTGTTTATATTAGGACACTCGAATATAAACATGTTATAATTCCTTATCAGTTTTCGTTTTTCAACAATGTATTGGGATTTAAATTAAACATCTTTTATTGTACTGAACTTCTTTTAAGATTCCACTCAATTTTTATTTTTATTTTTTAATTGTATAAACATAAAAAAAGCAAATTTCAACAAAAACAACAATATTTCATATGATATAACATGTGTTTTTATTAATGCAGTGTGTGAATTATTGGCTGATGATGATATCAGTATGGACATCAACAGAGCACGATATTGGGTTGACAGGGGAAACCGATACTTCCCACACCATCCAACAGTGTTTCAATTAAAAGAGAAGTTATTGTCTGTTGACAAAACCATCATTGATGGCGAGGATTTGGAATCCCTGATTAAATGTAACTAACTTCACCATAATTTACTTGTCCAAAATGTAACCATAAAGTGGAACCCGTCTCTTAACTAACATTATGTGCTTGTATTATTTGTAGGGTTGTAGAAAGTATTTATATCATTTTTGTTTGAAAATTAAATAAATCAATTTATTTGACTTATTTGTCAAATGCATGACTTTCACAGCATTTTCATTTTTCTAAAAAGATTAAAAATCTAACACTCTTTCCAAAATTTTTTAGCTGAGTTAGAAGTCCGACCATCCAATGTTCAGCTTCGCATAAAACTCCTGAAATATTACATGGACAAAAACAAACTGGACGATGCATACAATTATGCCTTTCCAGTGGAAACTACAAATTCAAACCGCAATTCCGTCGCTTGGTATGAAGTTCTAAACACACTGGCGTCGAAATGCAAAACCAAAAAGCAGTCCGACTACTCATTCTGGATCTTCTACATTTCCATCGCCGAACGTTACGCAGCACTTTGCATCAAAGAGCAGGGCAATGTGACCAACAAGAACATCTACGAGGCCACTCAAGCAGTAGTCAACTTCGACCAAGTGCTCAACGAAGTCGCAAACATGAAATTGCCGAGCAATCCGGATTTCTTGGAACACATGCTGGATCATATGCGCGGTCAACTGCACTTCCATCTAGGCTGCTTGATCCTGCGGAAAACCAAACGTGGTAATTGGTCCAGCTGGAACGACACGGGTCGATTGTGTTGTCCATTGCTGCTGACTGCGATGCACACTGTTCCAATTGATACATCCGCTTCTTGGGCAGTTCATTTAAAAACTGGCTCAAAGAATCTGGTTAACATTTGGAACAAGGAAGGTGCTTACAGGTAAGTTACGTTAAAATCTAACGTAATTTAATCTAATCTAAGTCCTGAAATTAATATAAGTTTTTAATCTTAATTGACTATTGAAATCGGAATAAATTTTCTGCATTCATTTTGAATGTTATAATAATATTTAAGGTTTAGACAATGTTGTTTTAAGTCAAGTTCATTTTATTTCTTTAAGAGTATTATAGTAGTCAAATTAGGAACTAAATAGTTAAATATTTTTAAATTAAAATAAATCAGCCAAAACTGTAGGAAACTTCATCAGTTCGATTTTTCGTGCCTCATTAAGTTCACTTTATTTATTTTATTTGTTTACCAAGGTAAAGTGCAACATTAGTAACAATTTGACCCAGGCCGTACTGTTTCTGTCTCTGTCTAACTCATTGTGAGCAATGGAAATTGTACATTTACATTGGAATATTCCTTTTAATCATCCCGTAACAATATTTTTTCTTTACTGTAACGTATTCTACAAAATATACTCTGCACACTGAGAGAAAAAGTAAGCTAATTCTGCTTGACCTCCAAGCAGTTTCTGCTTGGATCGCCAAGCAACGAAATAATAAAATACCCAAGCAGAATCTGCTTGGGTCTCCGGTT
>JABFPB010008219.1:0-10334 GCA_022817645.1 Ceratoteleas bidentatus | reverse complement strand
CGATTATTCAGAACAATTAATGCATCATCGCGTGAGTTGAAGCATAATTTCAACGCGCACGGTTTGTGATTAGAACTAATACCCAGACGATGAGCAGAAACGGCTGTTTTACATGGTGTAATGTTTTCAAGAAGGGTATTAATTCTGCTCAAATCGTCAGTTGGGTCCACATCCGATTCAGTAAATCCCAAAAGAATAATATATTATTTTTATATTGTAAAATTGTAAAGAGAGCAGTCCATGACGGGGAAGAGTCCCCTTACTTTTTAATAACTGACTCATTGTGATTGTTACATAACAATCACAATCGGTAAGGTATAATTCTCAAAGTTATAGCGAAAACCATTTTTGTTAGCGATCCCACAGACCGACATCCAGGGTTAAGGGTTAAGAATGCTTTACAACAGAATATATCTGTTTTAGAAAATGATCATTACTCAGACGACCAGATCTTTAATAATACTGACAACTTAGATAACAAGTCTAAAAAGATGATTCATCATGTCTCGAATACTCTGGACCAGTGTGCTCCAATGTATGAAAGAAGAGTTAAGGATAATGAAAAGAAGTGGTTTACCCCTGAAATTAAGGACAAAATGAAGATTCGCGTTGATCTGTATAAACGATATAAGGCGACAAATGACGATGCCTGTTGGATTGAACTCAAAAGATTAAAAAATGATATCGTCATATTAAGGGGACCGTCTGGTGCTTTATGGCCAATAAAGGTTGTTTGACGAATTTTGTTTTATTGCATATTCTAACTTTGATATGTGCTCTATAACATGGATTCAAAAAATAAAACATGTAGAAACTGTTATTTTTCATGTTTTCGAAAGATTTTTAACGATTGTCAGAGAACTTTTTACTATGAACTCGATTATCTGGAAAAATTTCTTTGCAGATATTTTTAACTTTAAAAAGTTAAAGGTACACGAATTTTGATCAGATTTTGGTGCAGTTTTCGTTAAAATGTTTAGAATTTAATAATGAATAGATTGGTCAGAGAGAATTTTGATTGTTCAATTTCATAAAAAGTTATTCATGTTAATGTAAAAAAAAAGCTCGATAAAAGCCCTATTTTTGGCCCGTGTGTGACATTATTTTACAAATTCATGGATTGCCAGAAAACTATAAATGCTTTCAAATTTCTGTCTGACAGATTTGTTCAAAACTGAATTCCGAACATTTTGGCGCAAACTAAATTGAAATTGAATGAAAATTGGTGTACCTTTAACTTTTTAAAATGCCCTATATTTGATTAATTATTAACAAATATATAATTTGTTTTAACTTTTTTGCAACAAACGAGTAAACTTTTGTTATCTATCCATTGATGGCTCTTTGCAAAACAGATTTCATCAAAATCGGTCGAATAGTTCAGATTTTAGCTATTTTACCAGACGGTCCCCTTAACTTGGTGGAATTAATTGAGTTAGGAAAATGGAATATTTTTTAGAGGGGGGTAAATGTTTAGTTATGATAACTACAGATAGACTGGAATGAATTTAATTTGTCGATAGAAGTCAATAAACTATGTGCCCAATTGTTATTAACTATTTACTTTCAGTAAATTATCTATTTTTTTTAATTTCTCTACTTTCGTTTTTTTACCGATTCGAGAAATCCACCATTATTATTATAGGCGAGAAACTTTAACAAAAGTCAGTTTCATTGTTTATACAACAAGACCAGAGTTCGGGTCAGGTGGAATTTGTCACAACACCGACCTTTAATGAAAAAGAAACATTTTTTCGTGTTTCTTTAGACAGAGATGATCACGTTGTTTTCATGATTCCGTAATTCCTGTCGGATAATTATTTTGGAATACAGGAGAGAAAGAGATTTATTAGTTTAGCCCCGGTCGGTGTTAAAGGAAGCTAATGTGTCGTGCGTTTTTGTACCCATACCGTAAAGCGATGGGACGGAAAATTTGTTAGTTTTGTCGGCGGGAAACGACTGGGCTTAAGAGTTAATAATTCGGAGCCCGGCGGGGCGAAAAAACCCGCGCCACCTGTGCGCCGCGCCGAAAAAACGGCGTTCCTCGAAGCCCCCGGGTTTTATGGCGGCGGCCGTAAACAAATTTGTTCCGCAAACGCCGAATCGGCGGCTCCCTTCTCAGCCGCGCGAGATTTACGTCATAAATCGGTGTAATCATTTCTAGGCCGAGTGATTTCCGATAAGTCGAACGTCGTAACGTCGTTTGAAAGACCGATCAACTGTTTTTTCACCCATTATAGTCCCAGTAAAATTCTTGCTAAGTTTTCAGTCGCTGCACACACAGGTGTTTCTTGGACACAAGATTCGAAAACAGTACTCAACCTTTATATTATAAATAACCAGTTTTTTTATTTAATAGTTACAAATTATTTTTGGGGATTCGAACTACATAATTATAATTTGAAATCAGTCGTTTACAAATTTCATAATACCTTTATACAACTTCGTTCAAATTTGTTTCATGCATCAAAATGCTTTTGGTTCTATTTTTGATACACGACAAAAATTGGAACGAAATTGTAGCATTAAAAAATTGTTTTAAAAAATTCGATTTGTAATAATTAAATAATAATGTGATGTGTGAAATTACAGTTTTTAACAAAATAAAAATAAGATGCACCAAGCGAGAATCGAACTAGCAAACTTGTTGGATGGCATTGAAGACGTCGAAGCTGGCAAACCGATTGGCCAAAGAGGGAAAAAGTTGGTTGCCCAATCGGAGTATTGGTTCGCAACTTATTGTTGTTCTATCGGCACTCATCGTGAAGAGTCTCGTCTGGAGGAGCAAACGGAACAAAACAGACTGCGAGTTGCATCTGCTCGTGGCCGTAGAACCGCTATCTGTCACCTGTTGAAAATTCGCAATCTGCCGCGCTGGGCCGTCCGCGAAATTTGTACGTGCTGTACACGTCATGCCACATCACGCAACGACACGACCTGTCATGCTAATGTTTATGTTTCCGCGTCGCCGGACAGAATTGAACCAAAAGAGCGGCTCCGAGTAAAAAATATTTCCCAGATCTTCATCGCTAGTCGACCATGCCAAAAACGCGACCCTTTCCATCAATTTTTTTTCTGATCGCGATTACATCATATTGCTATGATTAAATTTCGATTCGATCAAATCGCGATCAGCTCCTGGTAAAAAGTCGATAAAAAATTGTTTATCAAAGTATTTTAGGCATGATCAATTATTGAGCAAGGTTTGACAAAGTTTTTTAACTCGGGTCGACTACTCCGGTCGAGAAATCCGGTCGCATTAATCATCGCTTAATCGGGGGGTGCGAGGGGCACGAGGGTGGCACGTATAATGTATTCCGCGCGATTTCCCCGTCAATTACTTCGGATCGGCCGCCACCTTCGGGCATTTATTACGAACGAACGCGTGTCATGTTTTATTCAGTTTATAACTATTGGAATCACGTGAACGCAGCAGTGACATATTGTGATTGATGAGCCGCCGCGGCGCTCGAATAGAAATTCACGCGCCAAGGTTCCTTTTAAATGAGATTAGTTTGCTATTCACGCGCAAGAGCAACTCGGCGGGATTAGGGGGTCGGCTTCGACGGAAACTTTTTCGTGCAAATATTTGGGCGGTTTTGATTCATCCGAGGCCTTTGTCAGTGACTGAATGATGCGACCGGTACTGGGAATTGCATCCGAAATTCGCTGGGCTTCCTATGTTCGAGCCTTCGATTAGTGTGAGTGAGTGTGGTCCAATTAGGATTGATAATTTTCCGAGACTGATCTAGAAAGGGAAGCAGATTTTGCTAGTTTCATTTTTTGGTCAAAGTCGTTTTAGATGTTTTAGATGTGTTTAGATGTTTCCTTGAAAAATAGAGAAAAAACCTGTTGCGCGAAGGCAGGAAGAGATAAAAAGTTTGCTGCTGCAAGTGTTGGAGTGATTCAACTGTTTAATACAGAGGACGAATGCAATGAGAAATGCGACCGTGAAGAAAGCTGGGAAGGAGTAGGTATTGAACTTCGTTGGAGGCTTTTCGGTTATTTAGTGAGGATCGATAAAATGCTTGTTAGGAGTGATTGTGAGGAGGGTTGAGTGCGGTAGTCGGTTTGTTATAAAAGTAGAGAAGAGTTGCGCAATTACGTGAGGTGGTTATTTTGGAAGATTTATCGTGCGATGTGGTTTACGAACGCATAAGGCAATTTTCGGTTTAAATATTTGAACGATGTTCTTAGGTGAATCATTTTTTAGGTTTTATACCAAGTTTCTTTATGTAGAAGCAGCTGTTGTTCGAGATTGTGCAAAACGTTATGCAAGTTTTTGAATGTTTAGCAAGAATGGGATAGCTCGGTCGGTCTTTAATTGTGTCACTATTATATGCAAAACTGGGTTTCATAATCAAATAGACTGAATACTCATCTTTGTTTTTAAATAAACAATTGTCGTGTATGAAAAATAATTTTAAACATACCCGAGAAATAGAATAAAACAAATATATTAGAACCTTGCTTTGTTTCACGAAGTTTTCACGTTCGTGAACACTTCAGAAGAGCTTTCATTTACTCTAAAAAGAATTTTTTTACAAATAAGCGGGTTTTCTTTAAATTACTATTCTTTTCAGATAACCAGATCTTTTCTTTCAAAGATGTAGAATTCTGGAACAACTGAAGAAACTTCGTCCTCATCGTCTTCCGACGCAACACCATTCTCCACACACCCACGCTATTTACATTCTGAAAAATGTCTCCTTCTGCGCCACCTTCCACTCGGAAAAATGATAAATCAACAAATTACATGCAACAAGATTGTTTTACTTGTTTTTAAGGAATTCTCAATTTATTTTGACGGGCTTTTGTATTGCATCGGGATTCCAATTAACCGGATAACCGGATGTCCTTTCATCGAAATATTGAAAGCATTCTTGAAATAGACGCTGAGAGACCTTTATTTTGAAGTATACTTAGTTAAATCTGTATTTTAGTAAAAAAAATATCAAAAATAATATGAAAAATGCTAGTTTCAAACAAATTATTCTTTAGTCATGCATTAAAAATTCCTAGAATAAAAACACGAGCTATTACGTTATATAGCACATAAAATCATACAATTACATAATTTTCAAATTATTAATTCGGAAATCACGATTGTGTGAAACTCGAACTTTTACGTATCTGTAGCAAAATTTAATGTGTTTTTAACCTCTAGAGGACAGGAAGCCAGTGTATTGGCTTTAACTAAAAAATGATGTTAACAAATAAAAAATAAATAACTTTACGTAATTTCTTATGTTTCTGACATCACCGAATCCGAATTTTATGTCAAAACTATATTTTGACAGCTGACAGCTGTCAATAACGATGTCAATATTTGAAAATTCAAGTTTCTAAAAGAACTTAAACTTGGTATATAAGTTGTTGAGGTCTCTGATTTCAGTTTTCATGGGAAGAATTCATTTTGACCCGTGACAGCTGGCAATAGCACTGTCAATGTATTAAAAATGGACTTTTTAGATGAAATCAAGGCCAGTACAAAGGTTTTTGAGGTCGCTGAATTCATTTTTCATGTCAAGATGCACTTCTGAAATAAAAAATGAATTCAGTGACCCCAAAAACATATATAAAGCTTGGTTTCACGTAAAAATTCAATGTTTTCATATTGACAGCGTTATTGACAGCTGACAGCTGTCGAAACAGTTTTTTGACATAAAATTTAGATTCGGCGACCCCAAAAACCTTATGCTACATGGTCTCAACTAAAAATAGGTAAAGGGTAGGTGATTAGCTGAAATATGGAAAAAGGAAACATCGCAGCCAGGAAAAAAAACCATCGCCGCCAGGAATAAGTGCTGCGAAATTGAAAGATGTACAATCTCTCATGCATTATTTGTCACCAACAGGACAGCAATTGTTTAAAAACTTCTTCAATAATATTCTGATTAAAAAATCTTAATTTAGTAGTTTCAATTTCTATGTGCGTTAAAAATATTGTTAAATACACAAGAATTGCCAAGATCTTGATTTCGACTCGTCTTACGACCTTTATTTCCTTTTTTTGTTGAACTCTAAAACAACGATTCAGCGTTGAACAAAGGGTGAAGTAACGTTGATAATTCATCAGTATATCAAAGTTGTATCAACGTTAACACTCGACAGCGACGATAAATAAACGTTGAAGCAAGTTTTCGAATGAAAAATGTGTTTCTATTTATTCGAAATTTCGAATAAATACAACCAAACCCACCACCAATCTAACTATAATTTTTTTAATTCTGAAATATCTAACGAATCTGCGCCCCCAGCGATTATGGGAATAATAATTTTTTCCAATAAACCAACGATTAAAAGTAGTTAGTCCGTCAAATAAAATACGGTGAATTTCTGATAAAAGTTACTTAATCTGTTAGAATAACAATTTTCACAATTTTTTATCTACAAAAGACATAACTTAACCGTGCTACTTTTTGAGATAATTTAGGTGGATGGTAAACGCTTCATTTGTAAACGCTTCATTTTTAGACCCAATTTGTAAACTTTTCATTGACAATTGTTTTAAAAAATACATCCCAACATGAATGAAAATTACGTTGGAATCATTTATGGATTCAATTTCGCGGTTTGATATATATTGTTATTTGAAGTTTTGTATTTTTAAATCGCTTTAATATAGCGTTTACCAATAGGGCCTAAGGAGTTTACTAATTGGTACATTCACCTTAATTT
The DNA here is from genome assembly GCA_022817645.1 of Ceratoteleas bidentatus. Taxonomy (NCBI): domain Eukaryota; kingdom Metazoa; phylum Arthropoda; class Insecta; order Hymenoptera; family Scelionidae; genus Ceratoteleas; species Ceratoteleas bidentatus. The sequence continues at coordinate 3,653 of JABFPB010008219.1, read as the reverse complement.
CGTAAAATACAATTTTAACATGGGCTCTTATGGAGAATGCTTGGTTGCACATGAAATCGACTAAAAAAGTATGTAAAAATACGGTGAAATATTAAAAAAAAAAACTATTGTTAGCAAAGTTGAGACAATATACATGTATTTTTTTTAAGAAATATATACCTTACCGATCTTTTTGCGGAGAAATCGTAATAAAATGATTCGAAAACATTAACTTATTGGTTATGTTGATCATACTTTCAAAGTAATCGATTCGAAAATAGATGCATTTTTTCTGAATAATATTGAACATTGTGAAAACAAGGTGTTTCAAGATCTTTAGAGTACTTTGTTTATTATTATTTTAAGGTAAAAATCACCCAAACCTAACAATTTAATAATTATTAAATATATATGTAATTTGGTTGATTTAATACTGCTCTTTCGATTAATACCCGAAAAATGGCATTTCACCACGTATGAACCGAGAAAACATTTATTAAAGTTGCACTCAAATGTACTCACGTATATGGGTTAACACAATATTAGCAAGAAGAACTTGAAAGTTTTAAATCTAAACAATTTACCATGTTCTTGAAAAACTATTTAATAATAGTTTAAAACCTAAGTTTTATTTTGACTGGAGTTTACCAAATGGTAAACTCCAGTTTTTTAACGTCAAAATAAAATACAAAAATATGTATTAAGATATTTAGATGATAAAGACATTGATTCTATGTCAACTGAAAGGACATTGAGACGTTGATTCGACGTCGATTCAATGTCGATTTCGCATTGCTGTTCCGTTAGGGTAGTACGCTATGGTAGTAACGAGAGCAACTATTTTATTATTCCTGATATTTCTATCTATTATAAAATAAACATTTTTTTATCTCAAAAACCTGAAAATATAATTTCTTGTCTTTCTCTCACATTCAAACGTAATTTAACAATAAAAATTGTAACACCTAGTTTGACTTTAGATTTGGGTGACTTTCTACCTTAATTTTTTTCGTGAGAAGAATAGTTGATTTGATCAATTATTGTTTTGACCAGCGTCATTGACGGACTAACTACTTTAAACAAAATGAAATTCTAACGCAAACTGAATGAAACAACTCCAAAATTTGTTACACCGCTCTCTCGTGACAAAACTGTTATTAAAATGCGTTCCTATTTCTCCTCGTAATCAACTTCAATCGTCCTGCAACTGTTTAAAAGAACCGGTCGCAAATTGCTCTTCGGCCGTGCCAGCTTCGATTTACACCATTAGCATCTCCCGTCAGCGAATAATAAGACGTAATTCAGAATGATTCGACAAGTGCACGTGCATATTAAATACCTGGACTAACTAACCTTTGTAACGTAATGAGACATTCCATCGTGCATGAATAACTTTGCAAGAGCGCCAAATGGCCGTCTAGCGCGAGTTCTGTCACTCGCCGCCGGGACACACAACAATGCTTACCCGGAATTTTCAGCGACGCTGAAAAAAATCCAAATAGTTACTAAAATCAATCAAATTAAGGTTGCCATTACAATTAATTTACTTGTAGCAACTATCATAAGGAAATTATAAGATGAATTGAAATAATCTTTAATTCATTTAAGGTATTTCTCCTGTGAAGGGCTGTATAATTAGGGTATCAAGAAAAATATGTGTATTTTTTTGAAATAAAATTCTTTCTTTATGGTTAGTTTTTTTTATCAAAATCTCTTTGTTTTCGTTCTAGTTATTTCGAAAAAAGTGAAAGTTTTCAGACCAGTGTCCTATACTGCTAATAATGTTACTGTGAACTTTGATATTAAATATCTCCGCAACTAGATAGTTGCGGCAATTAAACTGCGGCAAATTAAATATTGGCAAAAAACGAACCTGATTTCGAAATTTCATTGGATTCTCTTTGATTTGACTTTACGGGAGAAATATGTTAAAATATAAATCTTTCCCACTCATTGCTTAATTTCATTAAGTAAGTTTTTCATTTGTTCACTTTCATTTGTTCAAAAAAATAAAATCTTATTTAATGTAAAACACTGAAAAACAAAACGGTCATTAATTAGGACACTTCGTCTGCATAAGGGATCATTAATTGGAACATTCACCTTATTTTATGATTATTAGTACAACCGCCTACTAAAATTTGTGGTTACATTTACCATGTATTGCAATTTCGTAAGGTTTATTCAACCTTACGAAATTGTTGCAACAACAGTATGTTAGTATGTAATAAAGTATATAATGTTTTCAATAACGATTACTCAATGGTTCAGTTGAGAGTCTATTATAAAAAATGATTGCAGGAATTGTTTTGTATTTGCGGCAACTATTAATTTGTTACTTACACTAACTTCATATTCGTTACATTCAGATACCGTCGATTGTAGATACCAGTTTTTTCTCTGATGTGTGGAACAATTGTGTTTACTCGTGACGAATCTGACATTTCGGTATCAAATTCGAACGCCGCGAAACAATGGAATCGCATTCGAATTTTTTGACAAGTCCGGCGTTCTGTTTCGCAATGTAACCTATGGTTTTGCAAATTTCGATTCGCGATAACAGGTCGCTCGCGGGTGTAAATGTATCCCTTGTTACACTCGGTTTTGGGCTTCTTCAGTGCGGACGAGGGACAAGAACGGTTGGCTCCGCGAGTCGTCGTTACGTCGCGAGATGTGGATCAGAATATGAACGAGAATGAGCGGGAAGAGCGGTTCCCTTTGACGGAACTAGTGTTGAGGTTTACGAGGTCGAAGTCAGCGTCGGACACAGAAGCGAACAACAAGTTATTTTTCAGTTACACACTTTTTGTCTGCATTATAATTGCCAGGGATTATTTCGTCAGGGAAATATTGGATCGGGAATGAGCCTTTTTTAGTTGAACTGTCATTACCAAAATCTTTCAAATACGAGAAGAAAGATTTATGACAGATTTTCAGTACTTTAATCGAATTTCGAATGAAACTGAACGTTTCCTTCGTTTTAGTATATGTGTTATATGCCTGCAACGTTCATTAATGACCACAGTTAGTGCCTACATTGAGCCTGATTTCAGATTTTTCTTTCAAATCGGTGAAAAACTTCACCCTCAGTCACATCCTATCCATAAACTTGCATTCGTTCAAACGGAAGATTCTGCTACCAAATTGTTCCTCGGAGTCACCGAAAATTTTGCTGTCCTGGTACTGTAAGAGCTCCTGGTTCATTATCGAAGACCTGATGAAATCGCGCAAGCAGCTGACTGACGAATCCATGAGCTACGTAAAAAAGTACCTAAAGCCCATGTTTGTGTTCTTGCCCAAATTCGTTTTTGTTCCCCGGCGCTCAAAAGAACGATCGTTCCGATAGCTTGGTGACGCCGAAAGTATACTCAAACAAGCGCGACCGTTACGTCCAGTGCTCCCCAGATGTCCCGGCGAAACTCGATCTGCCATCGCTAACTCCGGCCGTAAATGCAGATGATGCTGTTTGCGTTGACAAATGCCCCCGCTGCAGGACTTATTATCCCTGCCATCATTGCCACTGTCTGCACCGGCGCCACTGTCATCGGAAATTACATTCGAAGAAGAAACAAGACACCGAGGATTACGATGCCACGCAGCCGATGAAGAGAATTTCAAGCGATAGTGCGACGAAGCCTGAAAAGTGTTCGAGGAAAGGTGCTGGTTTGAAATCG
>JABFPB010008218.1:0-10343 GCA_022817645.1 Ceratoteleas bidentatus | reverse complement strand
CTTGTGTGCCATACGTGTGCCATATTAATGCCATACTGTTGCCAAACTTTCACTACCCTCGCGCCATACTATTGCCGTACTTTCAACAGCTTTGGCGAAAGTACGGCAACAGTATGGTGCGAGGCTGGCGAATGTATGGCAACACCAAAAACAAAAAGTTATGGCGAAAGTTTGGCATCGATGGTCTCACCCACCTAAGATGACGCGTTTGACTTATACCCTTGCGCGGACAGTCGACTTGCTGGAAAGGTTGCGCGGCTGGCAAAAGTTTGACAACAATATGGCAGTAGCTTGGCATCGATGTAGCGAAGGTATGGCGCGAGTATGGCAACTGTCGGGCAACAATATAGCCCGCGATCATGAACCAGCCTGGACGCATTATTCTTGTTTTATCGATGTCTGCTTGCTGCCATACTACTGCCAAATTGTTGCCATGCTTACTGGCAGACTCTTTTTTCTACGTGCGCTGTAAAAAAAATCACATAAAATGTCGCTAAGTTTAAAGTACCCTAACAGACACACCTCTAAAACACGCAGATTTTACGTGGAATCTACGTCGAATCTAGTCCGAATGTTCCTCCACGTAGAATCCACATGGATTCCATGTTCGGAGTCTATATGGGTAAAATTATTATCTAAAGTTGTCACTTTCTTATGGATGACTATTTTACATCTGTCGGAATAATTCCGTAAAGTTACGGTATAATTGCGTAACTTTTCGGAATAATTCCGTCATGTTGCGGAATAATTACGTTAACTTTTACGGTAACCCAATTCCGTCACATATTACGGAATTTTACACAACTCTTTACAGTGCGGGCTACTAATTAATAGAAATACTCTAACTTTAATAGCACGAGAACACCAACGTTTGGTAGACAAATCTATAAGTTTGATTCTAAAAAAACGTACTTCGAACAACATTGTGACTGATATCAACCGCGGATCGAACAAAATTATTTCTTTTATCATGCGTGAATCACGATTCAGTAAATTTAAATCTTTAGAGAACCCTTATTCCAATTTACGTAATCAAATTTTTTCGTATTTAGGTTAGATATTGAATTCATTTTAAGATTGGCACAAGTGGAATCCAGCGGAGTGAAACTTATTGAAACTTACTTATCCGATCATATTTATTTCAGTGAACATACTATTGCAATCGACAAATAACGGTCTGTAACGCTAAATCATTAACATGATTATATAATATAATAAACAGAATTTATTGAACGCAATTGCAAATAATTTACATTAACAATTGTGTTAGATAAAAAGGAAATTATTTTTATTCACCCAATTATTTTTCTGTGTGTACATAAGATCGTTTATTGCGTAATAGTTTCCAGTAGGACGGACTTGGCCTAAACTCAACTAATCGCGAGTAGGCAAGTGTCGTTGAATATACAATTAAGTGCAATTACAACTTAACCTACTTTGCACACGCGTACAAAGGGTTTTAAAGTCCGTTTCATAGAATGAAAAGATATAAAATCAAAAACTTCTTCTTTTCATAGTAATCATAACGTTTATTGTGTCGAAATACTATTTCATGCAGATATTTATCATGAACTAAATAACATTTTAAAATATAAAAGCAACAAAAGACATTGTTACAAAAGAAAATGAAATTTTTGTTAGATTTTTATGACTTTATGGTCAAAGTGAAGATTTTAATTGTAATGTTTATTTAATATATTATAAAACAGTTTGCAAAAACAACATTTGGATTTAGAACAATTGTATAATAGTCGTCCAAGCTTTTCAATAAAAAGAAAACCATTTTATGTAACATAAATATACGTTTCTGTTTATTAGAGATATTAAATAATTTAGTGTTAGGTACTACCAAATCAATGCAACAATAGCACCCAAAGCCAAAAATCACATAGCCAAATTTCGACGTTATTTTTAGACAGTGTTCTTAATTCTATATTCTAGCTCTACAAATTTAAATTTAAGTTATGATATGATAATGTATCTATTTTGTGCAAAACAATTCAGTTCACTTAAAATTAAATAATCAGTGGGTTAGATGACGTGAATCCCCCACTGGCCTGCAAGGGATTGATAAAAACAAAGGCATTCACATACACAATGCAAATGATGTGCACATATTAAAATGAACCGCTTCAATTGGTTCGTGTGAGTGTCAATTGAAATTTATTGAGCATGGGTGCCTTAATCTGGTAACTCGAAAATATTTTGACAAAAGTTCCATTCCGCAGGCTTGTTTTAAAAAGCCACTCCGAGTAGAATCGACAGCGAAGTAAATGAAAGCACTTTGTCGTGCAATTGTCGGCGTGGTAGATGTCACTTTTTCGGTTGCGAAAAATTGACGAGGAAACTACGCAGTCGGAGCGGGAGCCGATCATCCGAACAAGTTTCATCGCAGCGAGCAAGTTCGACCCCACCATAACTTTAATTCAGACAATTTACGACGTGATCGTGCCACCGCCTCCATTGCACTGTCTCTCATTATTGTCATTGCTGTATCTCTGGCATACTGGCTTTGTCCTGCGAATTTCATCAAAACGTTAACAATAATGCCTCGAGCCGTCAACCCGACATTTGATTTATAATAACTGACTTACATTCAAATAAACATTGCACACTTATTTCTTTAAAATTGTTTGGGTAAAATGTTTCAATTATCCAAACAGTTCTATTAAGGCGAACTAGGGATGGGGAGAATATTGCTTTTTCGAGTGACCATTATCGTTAGTGATGTCATAATTTCATACTTACATTTGTAAAATGCATTAATTAATATTCATTGATCAATTCATTATTCGTACACTTTCACGTGATTAATTCGTATTGAAAGTATCTGACGAATAGGTTAGCTATTAATTCTAGTGGACTGTGATTGATCCTTTCAATCGTGATGAACTAAATGAATTGCAATTATAGAATAATGAAATATTGTAAGCAATTTTCCGAGGATCTGGAAGTTCACAAAATGTTCAATTAACAAGACAGTTAATATAAATTAGTCTTTTATGAATCCAATACATTTAAATTCGAACCCGTCCACTGTAGCGTATCAGTGTAATGTACCCTTGACGACAAACTTGAGACATGTGTGCGATATGTGATCAGGCGTTCCATTAAATTACGACCGAACAAAGAATGATACGCAAAATGTAAACTTATAAGTACACGACTCTCGCAAATAATCTAAAGGGCCGAAGCTGATACAACTACAAAGGACGACACGATCGACACGCAGCGATATTATTGCAGTAACCAAACCATTGCTCGAAACGCAAGCCTGTAACCACAAACGGGTCGTGACTTGTTGGCCAATGTGAAGGTATCGACATTTCGGCAATAAGATTTGCAAGGTGTCGGTCGTCGTACAAAATCGATCCAACGGTTTTCGGCATGGAAATATTATATCGCTTCGAGAACGTCGACCCTTGCTTCGTCATTTTTTTTTCAATTTCACATCGCCATTTTACAAGAGATAAGAAATGCAATATAGATGAAGTTGTACGTTTATTTAAGTGATCATTTAAGAAATCTGTTTTTCAACTGTAGACTTTACTACCGCGCATAAAAACTTAACAGTTTAATTCAGGCGATTCACATTCTGGTCCCACAAAATCTCACTGCTGTTTCGGTTTATTCCAATAAAGTCAATTGAGGAATCAACTTCTTCTAATGAATAGGCCCAGCGTTGTGTATAGAGGTTAAGTTAGCTGTTAATCACGATTTCGTCGGCTTGAGAAAATTATCCTTTAGTCTGAAATTTATATAAAATCAATGTGCAGTGACTGGTAGTAGTCTCAATTTATAATTTAACCAGCTGAAAGCATATAGTTAAATATATCCATTGATTTTAAATTTCTTAGAACACTCTCCATATAACAGTCAAGTGATATAACAGTCAAGTGATACCTATTTTAAATTAAACATTTATTTCCTGAATATAAATGTTGTATCAGTGTAATACAACTTGACCAACAAAACAAATAGCAGCAGCCTGACAAACCTATTTCTCTCACTGCAGTTCTCCTTAGAGAATTCCTCAGTCTTAATATACCCTAATGGTTTCTACGCGGTTTCCAGATAATAAAAAAATCTACTAGTTTCTAACAGACTTTTTCCATCGAAATCCTCTATCACATCTCATATCGCGATTGCCTTACAAATGCCCGAAATATTTCCTTCACACTTTTCCCTCCGAAAGGTCGCTTTGATTTCGATTAGAAATTCAACTGCCGCGATAAGAATCAAATTTGAATACACCGAAATCCTGAAGTCGTGCGACCGTTTTCCATTTTCCCGGAGTCTTTCATCCAGGCGAACAATTTCGTCCGAGTATTTTGCGCTGCGGGAAAACGTGGTCCAAAGTCAGAAAAGGAGTCACGACACCGACCTAATACCGGTATCACGAGGCAAGGTAGTATCGGTATTTCTTGCGGTTCTTTGTTCCGCAGGCCGTGCACCCAACCTCACCTGTGCCTCGCAGGTTCGTCCAGGTAACTCGATCACGCGTGGCGTTACGGCGACGCTGGGGAGACGGCAAAGTGGAATCAGGCGAGGAAGGAGGAGGACAGCTCAGGCGTTCTGCAACCTGCCCCCTTCGCGCCTCCCTCCCCCCGCAATCGCCAATCTCGTATCGCCCTCTCTCTCTGTCGCTCGGCACCGCTCCTTCTCGTTCCCCCGGGTCGCCCTTCTCTTTCTGTCCGGAGAGGCGCGATGTTACGTTACGGGAGATCGGGTCTCTTCGTCTCGACCACTTCCGGTTGCACGTGATACACATAATACCTTCACTGGCGAGGGTTTGCACTTACCCAAATATGTGCCGGCGTTGTTGCGGCCGCCGTTATTATGCTTCTTATATTCCCCTGACGCTTTGCATTTTTGTCCTCGCGGTTCGTGCAACAAAGTGAAAGTGCTATCGCTAATTGTGGCTCGAGGTTTTTTCCAAGGCAATTTTGAAAGTTGGCCGACTGTCATTTTGCGAACTGTCGCCCGCAAATTCCGACGGTAGTTTTGGTCCCTTTTTCGCGGCAGTTTTTGCGAGACAATTTAGGGAGGTTAATGCGGGTATTAAGGAAAATATTGCGGTAAATTTTAGTATGTATGATTGAACAGAAAGAGTATAACTTTGAATAACTTTTACGAGATAATGTAGTAATTGTTAATAGACGTTGTGTAGAAGTAGACTGTATCTTGGAGGAATTTTTCCTTTGAAGGAATAAACATTTTGGGGAATTGGGGTAAGATTCGTCGCAGTTACGGTATGATATGGTAAAATTTAGTGGAATTGTAGTGATTTTGTATAGAATATGTTTTTTTTTAGTGTGTGTCTATTCTTGCAAGAAGCGTTATACACTCTTAGACATTATTTTTTCAAGATGTTTAACAAATATTAGTTCCGCATGTATCGAATGGAAATTTTTCTTGTTCAGGAGGATTCCAGCGCATGAAAAAGTTCTATCTGTCAGTTCTATCAGTTGAATAACGGTTTGGCGAAATATTAACAAGAATATCCATTTGTGACAAACGTATTCCAACTGTGGCAAACGATATTTTTAAGAGTGTACATAATATGAGTATCTTTAAGGACGTTGGAACGGTCCGTGCTAATCTAACATTTAAATATATATTTTAAAAACTATAAACAAATAAAAATAAACAAAAACAAATAAATATAAATTCTTAAAAGGTTGTGCATTTGAGTAGCTTCAGAATGGTAAATGTGGCAAACCACCCGTTTTCTCGTTGTTATTTGGTCAATAACTTTAAAATCACATGGTAAAATCATATTTTCTTTTGTAACATAAATGCTTTAAACTGCAAGCTAATAGTTAGACAGTTTTTCGTTGATTAATCTTTACTGAATATATATATGTAAATTGAATGTTTAAAGTTAAGTTACCTAACCGCCCATTTGAAACAATGTTACATTATCAGTTTACAATAATTAATCTCTCGAGATCTAAACGGTGACAAATTTTGCAAATTTGGTAATGAAAGCTAGTAACGTGCATTTTCATATATATATTTTTCAAAATTTAATCTTTATTTTCATTTTTTGTTCCAATGTCCTTAATAGAGCATAACACTTTAAAATCGTGTTTATAAAATGGTCTTAAAAATAGTTTTTAGATTATGAAAACATTTTTAAAGTGTTATGATCTGTTGGAGTACAACTAGGATATTCAGGATTATATTTATCTAGAATTAATTGCGGCTCTGCATTTGACTTTGGTGTCATTTTATATTCCCATTTGATGTGCGTAATTAGGATGGTTTTAGTGGATATGACACTTTTATAATTGATTTTACAATAGAATAAAAGCATCTTCGTTCAACTGAAAATAACGTGATCACTTATTAACCAGTTCGGTTAACAGGTTTTATTGCAGCTTGCAATTATGAAATAATATCTATTTCACTGAGCGTTTTCGCGGTTCGTGATTCTCATTTATTGATACGTGTCCGTCATATTTATATCGGTTTATCCCAATGCGCGAATGTAACTTTTTATACAAGCTATATAATAAACAAAAATAAACGAATAGTGTTGTTCAAATATTTAAGTGAATTTTTAACCAAGCATCAGTTCCAAACTAATTACGCAGGGTTAGGAAAAACGAATGTAAACACATTATCAGGGTATACTTGAAACAACTGACAGGTATTTGTAATATTATATATACTCTTTAGGGAATATCTCAGTGAAAATGCTATTTTCAAAATTTTCATCTGATCTTTTCATTTTTTCGACTTGATATATTTGTTCCGTATCTAGTGATCTAAACTTCTAAACAATTTTTGATGAACGAAAATTAACAAAAACTTTCAAAAAGAAAAACAAGATTTATTTGATCGCTAAACTTTTATTTATCCATGATTATCAAAATATATTTTTACAAACTCTAGTCCGTTGCATAAAGAACACATGGTTCAAAGCTCGGTCAGATGCAACATTGTTTTAAACCTGAATAAACGGTAATATACTTATCATTGTAATATTATAATTATAATAACACCGATAATACCGATAAATTATAATAATATATATAATTATATATATAATTATTATAATATATATAATTATATAATAATTTGGTATTTTGACAGCTTTTAATCTACATATTAGACATACAGTTTGTAATTATGGTAAATAAAGTTTTATGTATCAAAAATGTCATGGAAGTGATTGTAACTTTTTCATGAAATTCGGTCTTTTTATGAAATGAAATTCGGTCTGTTATAAAGTGCAATAAAAATTGCCGTTCTGAACTACCTTATTGTCTACAGGACAACATTATTTAAAACATCGACTTGTGAATTTAGCAGTAACAATAATGTTAGTTACATGAAAATAATATCACGTAATATCAGAGTATCATGTTATATTAAATGGACATTACATTAAATCAAGCTCCCACTCCGTGAGTAACGACGCTCGACGTCACCTTAACGCAAAATAATACAACGTTGTAGTCGGTTAACTTTCATTGAACGACAGGATATTGTTAGATCAGTGGACTTGTCCATTTATTAAACACAGTATTTTGTTCTTTATGAAATATTAAAACATATTTCCTTTCTCTCGGAAATAGAAAGTCGGCGTTCATACCAACCCTTGAAAGGTATTACAAACAATATAAATATCTATTTTATGTATGTTATTTCTAAAGTACTTGTTTTTTAATAATAGTAAAATATATTATGAAAATATTGCACCAAATTATGTTATATACCTTAAACATCTGTGATGCAGTAAACTGACGTATGCGCACCCTTAAAACACCGGACCCTATTAGAAATTATATATCCCAACGAAACTGAATGTTCTACATAAACTTTACGGAAACCGACTAATTTCCGGCTCTGGAAAGTTGTCTGAACGTTTCTCGAAACGTTCAGACAACTTTCTGAACGTATAACAAATGACATGAAGATCTCTGAAAACATCTGAAAATCTGCGAAAATAATTGAAAATATCTGCAAATATCTGCAAACCTCTGAAAATCTCGGAAAAACTTTAACAGTCCCAATTGGTAAAACTGTGTAACAATTGTATCTTTTTTTCAAATCCTGTAAATCTCTTTAAGACTTTTAATATTGGGCCTATCAGAATTCGTCAGAGATTTTTACAGATGCTCGGAGACTTTCAGAAAATTAAAACAAAATTATTTCAATACCGGCAACCATTTATCTTTCGAATTTACAACAAACTGATCTCGTAAATTTTGTTCGTGAGTCTAACTGTTAATTGCAGTGAAAGAGTAATTAGAGAACCGGCGTGCAAGAGGACCGGCGGCATCGGGAATAAGTCGTGGCCGATCAAGAAGTGCCGAGTGAAGGAGAAGGCCGAGAAGAAGTCGACGACGACCGTACGATCTGCTATCCACAGCGGTATATCGAGAGTTCCGTAAAGTAAGCCGTTGCCGATACATGGTCAGACTTCCCGTCTTTACATTGGAAAATGGTGTCCGCTGGCTGGCCTGGCCTGGCCTGGCCTAGCTTGGCCTCGAGTACCTCCCGGCTCCGCTTTCGTGCGCCTCTTGCGCGGCTGGGAATCGAACAACCGAGGTCATGAACTGTCGACAGGTGATCGAAGAGCCACCGCGAGAGTAACAGTCGCACGGCATTACGGTACGCGCCAGGAAATAACACGATCTAAGTACTTAAGCCGTCGTGGCACCCACGCAAAACAGCCTCGATTCTGTAGCGGGAGAGGATCGTGCGAATCCGTCGCGCAATTTTCTATATAGGCATTATTTTTATTCGATGATTGAAGCTCGTGTAATTAAGACATTCAAAACGTCATTTTGCTGTACTTAGGTCGAATATATAATGTATAAAGGTGAAGATTTTATTATTAATGTTTTTGAGCATTATGAAGAAAATGAAGACTAGGGTTATGGTGTGAGGATTGGCAAATACTTCTGAACTCTCCCGTAGAATCAGAAAACTACATGTTGAGGATAAAATATGCAATTGTAACTTCAGAAGTATGCAATGTGTTCAGTATATTTAGTTACAGCATTAGAATGTGACGAAGAAAAAAAATTATTTCAAGCCTCACATAGTGATATTATTGTGCTGATTCGGATATATCATAAATATTTAACTGTAAAAATATGATTTTTTCTTCTTCTTTTCAAACAATGTGCCACCCTTCTATCCTATGGCAACAGTACTCACTAAACGGTGGTCTTAGATGATAAATGCAGTTCTTTTGTAAGATGGAACCTTTCCAACTTACTAAACACTGGTTCCCGTCTAATTAATCGCTGATTTAAATGTTTCTAAAAGGGGTGAAATTGTCACCGTTCGTTGGCGTGAATTTACGCCGCGTGAAAGGGTGAAACTTCACTCAATGTCATGGAATTTTGTAACTGGAAAGGATTCTTATTGTGACCATAAGACATTTTAGGAGTACATAAAGCATACATACTGTAAGTAAAGTATGCATTATAATTTCAAAATAAAGAGGAAAATGAATTTTCAAAAATAGCAACTCTAAAAAGGATATATTCGTTCGATCTGTCGAACAAGAGTAAAATTCGTTTAATATGCTGCAAATAAACCGCTTGGTGCATAATTGAATGCCTTAAATGTACGAAATGGGTATTCTATTTATTTCGCTTCTGATGGTAGGTATTGAAGCGAAACTATCTTTAAAATCGACGTAAGCTCTTTAAAATAATTTTCAAATAAACTCTTCGCAATTACGTTATATCTTGCGATCTGAAAACGTAATTTGCTTCATTTTTATTTTTAGTATTTAAATGGAATTTCATTTAGATATTATTTGTTCACCTCGACTGTCTCAGAGTGCATTTAAAATAGATCTTCGTTTAAGTATTTCGAATGCGAATCGATGAACTGTCAAAACATCCTTTTATTATAACATACATGCCAGTGTAATTGAAAATAGTACAATTTGCGCAACCATGCATATCTAAAGGGTAATTTCATATTTATTCGAAATATCTATGTATATATATTTATGGTCATCATAGGATATGGGCTATACTCTGGAACTTTTAACTTATGATAGTCTGTCGGAATTCGGTGCTTCACCCGTCTTTTGGGGTAATGTTTTGCATGATGGGTTAATGAAACAGCGTGAATCCGACTTCGGAACATCTTGTTTCGAATTCTATTTGATGCACTCTTAGAAATTATGTTTTCGAGAGAATTTTGTTTATATACAAGAGGATTGCCTTCTTGATTGTTCTACTGATAATCCGGCTGTGACAGTCGGACTTTCAGGTTACGCCCAATCGACTGTCGAAGCTGGGCTGCGCGCGCATGTCACAAAGGTTAGTTCGGCGTGTATCAACTGGAAATTCTTCCTGTGACAG
>JABFPB010008217.1:0-10344 GCA_022817645.1 Ceratoteleas bidentatus | reverse complement strand
GGGAGTAAAGTTTAGTTTTGCTCCCTAAATTCAGGGAGTAAAGTTCGACTTTACGTGCATGTGTGACGAAAAATAATATGATAAAATTTCACCGCACATCGGATCCCAGCATGCGTTAGATAAGGAATTTCACTGTACCTCGGTATCAACCCGCTAGCCGAACGCCGAACGTCGGTGCTTAACATACGCGTCGCAATGGAGCTTCCCAAGCTTCACTGTTTTCTCAATGCATAACTCTATAAATAAAAATCTGTATTTAAATAATTTCTTACCGTTATTATGAACAAATATCCAGAAAAATACAATATCTTAATCATTCGATCACGACGTCTTCTGACTGCAACTGTTATTTAAAAATATTACTTATTAAGAACAATTTTGTAATTTGTAATAATTTTTTTTATTTTAAAAATGTTGTTTTTGAAAAAAATTGGTTATCACATTATTTTAAATTCAATTAATATTAATTAATTAAATAAATGTATTCTAAATTATTGATTAAATACTGATTGACATTAAATAATATTTTCCTCTAAGTAGAAATATTTTATCCATTATTCTACACAAACTTTTTCTTCGTACTTAAATAATATTATTTTTAATTACTTTTAATTACTAAATATTACCTGACGTTTAATACAATTGTTTACTATCCAGAAAATGTTTACCCATTATTTTACAAACTTTTTCTTTGTACATACAAAATGTCTGCTCAATAGACGTTTTGTATGTAAGTTCCACAATAATTCGCCAGTTATTAAATACATGTTTCTAACTGCATTTCTTTTGATCAGTTCTCTCAATGAGCTCGCCGAGTTGGATACATTCCAACATTGAAGGTATAGTGTCCTGAATAAAACATGAATCGTCAAGTATCAATTGAACAAATGACTATTTTGCGATGCGCTTTAATAACTGACAAGACGAGTTTAAAAGCATTCAAATTATTCTTCCCATACTAGAATATATTTTAATTGACATCAACTGGGGAAAATTGATAATAATTTATTCGTCTTATAATTAACTTCGAAAACTTCAAAGGCGAAACTACTTGCAATTAATTATATTGGCTATTAATGCGGATAACAATTATGGCTGAAAAGTAAAGAGGGTAGTTTTGACTCGAGATCGAGTAAAGTTTCTCCTCTACAACTAACAAAGTGCAGTGCATAAAACTGGTAGTTTATATACTCTGAGAGAAATAGATCGTTAGAATAACTATTGTTATCGTTATCACAATAATCTTGCTTCGTAAAATCTACTATATATGGATCGTAATATTCATGAAGCGATTCGTAATAGGTTAAACAAATAATCGATAGAATTGAAGACACACTCTAAAAAATATTATCTCACCGAGAATGGAACCTGGTAACCGTAAGTGGAAAATTCATTCAAAATACGTATGAGAGAAATCCGGTACCTGTAAGTGGACAGATTCTCAAACCGACGTTTTCATCGATTTTGATGTTGTTAGGTTACGGTTTTCGACTGCCATGAACCGCCCTCGACTTACGATTACCGGATTCTTTTTATTGTCATATAGCTATCATATAAAAAAACTATTCTTATCGCAACCAGAGTATTTTTCGAGTGCAACATTGTAACCGATTGGTATATTGTCTGAATGTATATTGTCTGAATGACGAGACACCTTAAATTATTAACCAAAATTAGGTTAAGGGTTTTTTAAGGGGAAAGTGGTCATCGCTAGGTTAACAGTTTTTTTTTAAAGCTTGATATTAAGTGAAAGAGCATATTTTTTTATTGCGATAGAAATGGTTTTTCCGGCATTGTAACTTCATTTTCCTAGGAGGAGATGGACTTTGAAAAACTGTGAAACGACATTTTCAAATTATCGGCATAGAAAGGATATGTAAAAACATATCTTTTATTAGTAAATCAAGTTTTACTATGGACTTGTACTGAAAATATATATTAAAAAAATTTTAGTTAAAATAATTAAGTTTATTTTGTACTCCATTTTCATTTGCTTCCTTAAAAAAAGCTCCCCCACCTCCATTCGGCCCATAATCTCGTCAAGTGGCACCTATCCCCTCAATATCGTTAAATTGGATAACTCCTTTTTACAGTTAGTGATATAGTCTTGAATTCCACACTGACCAATGGACTTTTACATATAACATTGTAATACAGCAACACGATTTTTGAGACTGTATTAATGACTGTAAGCGACATATTATTTTTTCCCGTGTACCCACGTTTAACAAGCCATACTAATAATATAGTTTGTAGATTTAATGGAGCATTTTTCTCAATATATTTATGTTCTCAATGTTCTAAATAATCGAGCAAACATTTTTTCTCGAAGCAATTTTTTACTTTGTTCGCAGATCAAAATGGCATAGGAAAAAAATATACGATGAACGGCACACATAAAACCGGATCGAAGCCATATCCGGCTAAGATGAAATTTGTTGAGACGGAGTTTAAACTTTACAAACAAGCGCTCTTAATAATAGGTCACTGGCCGTATCAGAATAATTTGACTAGTCTATGTCTTCGAATTTTTCAGGCATTAAATAGTTTTATTCTATTCAGCGGTCAGGTAACATTTTCCTATTTCTTTTAAAATTTTTGTAATAGTTTATAATAAATGTATGAAAATATAAAATAAAACATGTTGAAAGTAGACATAGAAACTGGCGTAGAAAAGTATAAACACGAGTTTTTAAATGAAACTTGATATATTTTTTCCAAAATTGGTACTTTTATATAATAAAAAATGAAGAATTATAATTAAGAAATTGATACAGTTTGTTGTAATATAAGTATTTTTAGCTGCATTATCTATATATTAACAAAGATAATTTTGATAAGATTTTTGTGAATTCAATTTGGGTGTCTAATCACTCGTTCATAATACTGCAAATGGTGAACATTACCTTACGAAAGAAACAAGTAATATTTTTGTGTTATTAGTATCACTGGGATAATGTGACGCACGATTTGTTGGTGACGTTAATCCTTTGATCTAAGAATCAGAAGTTTCATCGGGATGTGAAGTTACTTTATTTACCCAGGAAGGTAAACTAACTGCAGAATTAAGCGACGTTGCTAACATATCGTTGTCACATACTGAACATCATTTACCCTGATAGCCACACTGTACATGAATAATTTACACAAAATTTGCATAAATCTAACTTTGCACAAACTAAGATGATAATTTTCAAAATATGCCCTGCCGAAAAGTACTGCTTTTTGGCCCATTTTATGGAGAGATAACGGAGTTAATATCCAGGATGCAAAGGGATTTCGTTTCAATCTACAGAGTATGTCTCTACTCTTCATGTATCTTATTAACACCACTATATTATCTAACCAAAAGGTACACACAGAGTAATTTCATCCTATCATCGGGTGTAAGTTCAGAGAGTTAAACGGTGACAATATTGCATGCTTCAAAAACATGAAAATAACATTTTAATTAGATGAGAACTACCGTATCTAAGTCTGGGAATATAAAATACATAGGATGAGCTGATAGTTATTTCTCAACGTTTGAATGGGTTTCTCTCCGTGTACAATCACTGTGATTTTAGAATTATAAATGGGAACATCCTAATTGTCTCATCCAATAACCAACATAAAAAATGTATAAAGCATCGATATAATGTAATTTTAAAAACGTGTTGAGCTCCAGTAAATATAAGCTGACACCATATCCAATTGATGAACATCGAATCCCACCTTCGGAAAAATCGTCGCAATTTTTCTCATTAAGTTTTGTATAAATGTGCAAAAGAAAATGTCTCCCCAAAATCGATACAAGACCTTGTTTCCACTTTCCCAGCGTGTCAGATCTTCCATTACTGTTCAGATATGTCAATTATTCAGTGTTTGTGCCTCAGCATTACGGCCCGAAAAGTTAAATACAATTTCCTTTGTTTAACCAAAAATGTTATGTCAATGCACCAACAGTCTTTCTGAATTATAGATGGTTCATTACCTAATTATCTAAACTCGGTTTTATATGCGGCAGAGGTCATATGTAATTTTTTGGCGGAGATCATATGTCTTTATCTTAATGACGATAGAATGTTCGGTGAAGATCATATGCTATTTTCCTTAGTAGCGTTTCAGTTTGATAAGCATTTCGGCGGAGTTCGAATGCGGCCGATTAATTCTGGGGCCAAAATGCGGTCGCAAAACACTTAATAATTGACCCATCTGAACCGTAAGGGAGGATCTGGTTCGCTAATTTTCTATTTGCAGTAACATTCATTACCAATACCTGCAGTCGATGACATTTTAAGTTTCGGTATTAGGGTCGATGAATCGTTTTTAACAACAGATCTATACTGTATATATCTATACAGAGGAGAACTATTCGAAGCTTAAATCCACGATGGAATCGTCGTTCCTATTTTCTGTTCATTGGAGTCAACCACAGGAATGGTTCTTTGAATGTTATGACGAATCTTATGGAGTACGTGCCTGGAAAAAGTGAAAATACATCTGAAGGTATTCAATATCCAACAACTTGCTACTGAGTTAAAATATGTAACTTTATAGGTATTACATGATGGTTGAATCCTGATATTGAAGGTATTTCGGTTCTGATATTCTCTCATCACCAAGAACATGTCTTCATCGGAATCGTGGATGGATTTCAAGAATTCAAGGCCTATAGTGGGAGACATCTGCTGCGGGAAACACTGTCAATTGATCAATATAATCAGTGAAAGTGTTACTTATGTCTTATGCACCCAAGTCCCTCTGTGTTTGCCTCCTAATGATAAGTAGTTACAACATTCATGGCACTACTCTATTTGTGGCTATCAGAGTTTTCGAGTACACTCTTAAATATACCTCGCTTTAATCCACAATCCAGAAGACTTCCTCCCAGTTAATGTGTGTAAGAGTGTAGTTGTTCCTTAGATACTTTGTAACGAATATTGAACTACCTGCAGTACAGGATTTTAATGGAAATAATGAACCATGAATACGAAACAGTCACCAATGATGCAGATCGAAAGCTTTGTATAAAGCTTAATACACAAATCAATAAGATAATCCTAATTATGACAGGTGACTATAATTTATGTCTTTTTTAAATATTTTGCTCTACTTTAAAAAAACTAATGTTTATTTTGTTACCAACTTGCATAATGTTGACATTTATTTTTGATTTCAGTGACAATGGCAACATCAGCTGTTTTAATTGTTCTAGCGCCTTTAATACCAATAATTTTGGGACGATTTGAGTTGTTTCGGTTCACAAGGAAGTATTCTTTCCTTTTGACTGATTTTTCTTTGATGTTCGAAACAAAACATTCAGATTTATTCAAATGGATTTTGCTTAGTCTAATGGCTTTTTCCGGTGCATCATATATCCTCTTATTTATCAATTCAGCTCTGTTAGCAGCAAGTTATCTATTGTACAAGGTTACAATCATTCAGTAAGGAAACTTTATTTCAATTTAAGTTGTTTTTGCGCTTCTTTTTTGGATGTGTATATGTTTCATTTCGTATATTCCTTTTCATTTCTGTATCTCATTATTTGTTGAGATACAGAATTGTACAGAATTTACAATTATGTATAATTATATAAGTTCAAATTTTTTTGTTTACTAATTCACACTTTTAAGGACTGCCTTAGGCTCTTTGGGAACACAATATGACGGAAAGAACGAACAAAATACGCAGGACAACATCAAATACTGTGCGAAGGAACATCAAAAATTGATCATGTAGGTTATTTTCAAATTTCAATAGAATTGCTACAATTTGGCACTAGTCGACGCCATTAGGTGTACTTCTAAATATAAAAGATTTGCATTTTCTAGATACGTGCGATTCGTAAATGAGTTTGCAGCATTTTACTTAATTTTTGGGAATTTATTAACCATCTGTGGAATTAGTTTAATGTTGTATGATGTAAGAAAACCGACTCAATTAGTTAATTAAAGATTTCAAAATTTCATAAGTTTTACAAAATTATCAACTAGTCGGACTTGGTAAATAATTTATGGAAAAGATAAATGATCCGTAATTCGCAAGAAACACTTCGGCGACCAAATTTTCCAATATGTTAGCGATTCGTTTGACAGAATGATGATATCAAATCCAGTAGAGTTGACGAGTGAAAGGCTCTCCAATCGAGTTGAACGCGTTTAACTAGAATTTATAAATAGTTAATTAATCACTGAGTTTTAAGGTGAAACGGATGTTCTATGATGCAGATAAAGGTGAACATAAAACACCCGGAAAAAATTATTCACACATTTTCCGTACTTGCTCTCATTTTTTGTATTCTAAGTATCCTGTGCCGGATAGGAGACATGATTTTGGATATTAATGATCAGTTCAAATCGTCTATGTAAGTATGTTATAATTATAATGACATAGTGAATTTTTACTCCCTTGCACCAAGGGAATAAAACGTAGTTTTACTCCCTTGGTGCAAAATATACTATTTCTAGATTAATTCAACTCATGTAATTTGTCTTAGTTTCCACTCGCAATGGATCAATTTGTCTTCATATACCAGAAAGTTGATCAATATCATTCAGCTGAGATGTAACACATGTTTTCAATTGAATGCCTATGGAATGATTGTACTTTCAATGCAATTATTTGTAAAGGTAGGAAAATTTTGGAATATAATTTTGGAACAAAATTTGGAATAAAAATTTGGAGAAAAACAGAAGGAGGTGTGTTAAATAGTGAGTATTGATTGATATTTTGTCATTACTTGTAGGTTTTCCGAACAGCGTTCTCGTACTTTACTTTTATTTGGACTGTGGGCTCAGAAAATAGTTGAAAATCTTGTTAATTTTATTCAGTAATTTAATCCATTTTTCCTTCACAAAAATGTGAACAGATTGGTCTTCGAAAAGATAAAATATGCAAATTTGATGTCAATTTTCATTAGCGATACGCCGATGTAAAGTCGTATCTATTTGAGCTCCAGTTTCGACCTTAAGTTTCTTTTTCCAGATGATTTATAGGATGCCCCGATGAAATTTCGATGATGACCCAAATAACGACCGCCCTAATATATACTCTATTATTTATAACATATAGCAGGACAGTATATAGATTTCACTCACGGAAAACAATAATTATATTAAAATAGGTAAACTTATTCAGCCCAACTCTTCGGCTCATTTAAACCTGTTACGTGTAACCTAATTGTTTCCTATATGACAAGTAAATTGAGTTACATAAATCTGAGTTAGTAGTTGTAAACAAACTCTTTACTGGATGTATTAGATAAACTTATACCACATAGTAGCTTGTTATATAATTGATAGAATAATTTAATCATGCGCGCAACGCACAATACGACTGTGATTTTTAAAGAATATGAATACGGGTAAACAAAATTGTTACTCGACAATTGGCGTTATTCGCATTCTGCGCGAAACAATCTGTTTTTGATGAGTCAGGGAGGGCTGATTTTGAATGCAGATAAGAGAAGCAGTAGTTCGTCTGATTTTAGTCAGCCATGAAAAATGTCACAAAGAAAAATGTCCTCGGTTCTGGAATTTCACCCTGTGCTCCTGGCACCAAAATTTTAAAATAAGTTACACATTTGCGAATAAAAGGATTCGCATGCAAAGTGAACATAATGTCCCCCGGCAAAGGAACTCCTTTGTTGTAAAGTTCAATCTTTTTATTTTAAAACCATTTGCCTCATCGTAAATCCTCGAGAACGCATATTTTCTGAAGTGAACGAACTCTTGTAACCTTCATAAACTGATTCCACTTCCTTTTCATACATAATCACAGTCAAGAAACGAAATCTTATAAATCATTCAATCGCCAATCACTGTTTGGGTCGGAAGTGATACAGCAAAATACCGTTTTACTTAAAAAAACTTGGCCCCGTGTCCTTGCGAGTTACTCCTACTCTCCACTCGCACATCAGATCCATTAAAAAATGAAGAACTCAGATCTAGATCAGATCCCATCTTACATGTGACGTAACATCTTAACAAGATCTCCCGTTACAATTTTGTGTTTTATCTGTATTGCAGGTTTCTGGCGATTTCGAAGGAAATGCAAATGGTAAGAATTGTAAGAACACATGAAACAGGAAATTTTTGATAATTGGTTTAGGATTTTAGGGAAAAGTTTTATTTGCAATATCCTAATATTTCCTAAGCAGGTCTTAAGATAATAATCTTAAGATCACTTCAAACTTAATCAGGTTTGAAGTTCCTAATATTCCCTCTTCAGGTTCGTATTAGTAATTGTCAAAATTACTTTCCAAACCAAGTTTCTAACTTTACTAGAAAATATTTTAACCAAGAAATTTTCTATTCAATAGACTAAGAAAGATCCTAATACTATGATTCTTAAAATACTGATCGGAAATTTATTAACCTTGTCAGGAATTAGAAATATTAAGAAATATCCGAAACAAACACGTGTACTCTACGTGGATTTCCCGAAGATATTTGGGAGACAGAGATTTTTGGTATCTTAATAGGAATTCCCGAACCCCATGAATGTTCTTCGGGATCCTATTCTGCTTAGGAAATTTTAAGAAAGCATCTAACCTAGTTACACAACTTCTTAACATTACACACCCTAGTAAAAAGAACTTTTCCTGACAAAAAATGTCATATTCTAAATTTCCTAACAACTCCTAACCACTTTTATTGTTTACCCGTCACCCGAAACCCTCTGCCCGAGTATGCGACTCTCTCCCCGAAAAAGTTTCCGCAGAATCGGTACTTTTCTAGGTCAACGCCGTCGGATTCATCCCTACGACGTTGCAATGACAACGCGACGACAGCGTACAAGTGATGGCGCAATGATTGTAATTAATTACTTGTGCGCGCAGCGTCATTGAGTTGCATTAAGCATTATTAAACTTGGTCAAATCTTGGCGTGGCTTGAAGCGAAGGTAGTTCGGCTTAATTGGAGACTTCAGACGGTCTGCGCCCTTAAGCCTACTTCAAGCACTTCGCGCGAGGCAAGTTAGGGCAAAAAAACTTGCCAAATCATTACGATCCCGGCGTTCCATCTTTCGGATCTGTCGCGCAGACTCAAGTTCTTAATTACCACTTTGTATCTGTTTCGATGAATAAAGCCGTAATGGATAGCACGTCGGAATCGATACGACATCGCGAACGAAACGTCAGAGGAAGAATTGCATTTGTTCTGCAGTTCCACTTTAAGTACGCCGCGTCCGTCCGTGGAATATGGCATTGTTCAGATGATACAGACAAATTATACGACAGGCCGACGGGTTTCAGGACAGGTCAATAAATGCACGCGTAACCCAAGCGTGTTTGCGCAAAAAATCAATGTAAAAGTATTGTAGATTCGCAGTTTTCCAATTCTTCCGATGAAAGGTGAAAAATGCGGGGCAATGAACGAGGGAATTTTGATTAGGATGGTAGTTTTGTGTTTTTGAAATCCGACGCAAAAGCGTCGGACATTTTTGCATGCGAATGCGATTCGTTCAAAAATTAAATTCTCGGCGGATTGTGTGCGTTCGGACAAGCGTGTAGTAAAATAGCCGAAGTCTTCGAGGAAATGCACGCTTTGTGTTCAGTTTTTTAAAATTGGTTGGGGGTGATATAAGTTGGGTAATAAGTTTGAGATATTTCAAATTAGTATTTGGTAAGGTGCAAAGTTTACTGCAAATTGATTTTGGTACGATTATTCAATGCGATTATGCAATGAATCTTTTACGATATGAAGTTATGTAGGTGACGCAAATCGAAAGGCGGAAAAGTCGCATATTTATATTTCTTATTACCGTTTTATTTTTAATTGTTGCATGACACTAGTCATTCAAGTGGTTAGAGATAATCCATTAGGGATCATGATGTGCTCAAAAGATCAATTATTTATAGAGAATTGTGGGGGCGGAAAAGACGCGTACTTCTACCACTCCCTAGCCTCGTTTTCAAAAATCAATTTTTCCCTTTTTATAGAAATATATGTCTGGACAAATGCAGACATTCGAATAGGAAAATTACGAATTGTTATTAACATGTTTATATCAGTTCTATTTTATATCTTCGAATTACTTGTTGATATCTAATTTATCTAATTTTCTAAGAATTGTCAAAGAGTTATTTTATTACAGTGTAACGATCTACGATTATTAAATTAAAATGTGATTGCTAAATAGCACTTCTGTTATAAATGGATACTCTATAATTGCAATCCACCAAAACAAGTACAAATCGTTCTAATATGACTAAAAGAAACAATGACTTTTATTTTCTCAGGTCCACCCAAGAATATATTTATGAAAAATAATTTAGTTACTCAAAGTCGAGCAATTGAAATTACTACTAGCATTCAAAATCAAATAACAAATGTACCAGATGGACAGTGCTGAATCATCTT
>JABFPB010008216.1:0-10344 GCA_022817645.1 Ceratoteleas bidentatus | reverse complement strand
GTATTAATTGTTTGAGTTTGCAACATATCGTCTCTGATTGCAAAAGTAAGGTTTCGTGTAAGGCGTGTGGTAAACGCCACTCGTCACTTCATCGGCACAAATTTGTGTCTCCTACCGCGAAAGGTGAGACCACTGTGCCGACACGCAGATAGTCGAACGCAGACGCAAATTTGCGTGATTCTTCTCGCGAAAAAGATCCTGCCGAAGATCCTGCGCGCAGGCCAACGCGAACGTGCTCTCGCATTATGCGACCGGGCGAAAATCATCGCATAACATGCTCGCGACTGTCTGGGTGCGAAGGAAGAAACAACTCGTCAGCGCTAGTGCGCACGCTTCTGGACCAGGGTTCGACCAATACCCTTGTCACGTAAAAATTGGTCCGATCTTTGGGTTTAGTGACTCGCGCCACAAACGTCGCCTTTCCGTTTCCACCGCGAATGACCACGGTCCGTGCTGTATACAGATACCTTGGTCCTACCTAACCTCAATTCCTACACCCCAAAACCAAATCTTCCCGTCGACCAGTGGCCCCATTTACGCGGTCTTACTTTGGCTGATCCGAATCCGGGATATTTGGCGCCGATCAAATGATTTTGGGCGCAGATCTTTACAATTATATCTTGCGCGACGGTTTACAAAAAGGATCGCCCGGACAACCAGTAGCTCAGAATTCAATTTTCGGTTGGTTTTTGTCCGGTCGCGTCGGCTCCGGAGAAACGTTGATTGAGCGGGTCCCGGGAGTCTCGACCTCATTCGCGCATTTTGCGGAGAGTTCCGCCGATATAACACGCGCCGTACGCACGGGCCGTGCGTCAGTTTTGGGAGATCGAGGAGGTTGGCACGGACAAACTTCCGGAAGAAGACATGAAGTGCGAGGCGCATTTTCGGAACACACATTCGCGGACTGATGATGGTCGATACTCTGTGCGTATCCCCTTGAAATCAGGTGCTTGCGAACAGCTCAGTGAGTCCCGTTGGCGGGCTGATCGGCTTTTGATGGGCCTGGAATGACGTTTGTCTCGCAAGGCCGAGGAACGGCTTTTGTAACACGAGTGTCTGCAGGACTACCTTGACCAAGGACACATGGTTGCGGTCCCGTCCGGTCGGAGCCCTGCTCCGCTGTATCTTCCCGTGTATTTGTCGGATCACCCTGTCGTCAAAATGACCAGCGCGACTACCATGTTAAGGGTCGTCTTTAACGCATCGGCCCCCACCTCGTCGAATAGGTCGCTAAACGATTTACATCGGTCCTAAACTGCAGGCCAACTTGTCCTTGTTGATGACACGCTGGCGATCTTATCGGTTTGTTTTTTGTTCCGATATCGCCCAAATGTATCGTCAGATCTGGATGCACCCCGCCGACCGCGACCTTCAGCGCATTCGATGGCGCTTCTCCGCGACAGATCCAGTCTCCAGTATTCAACTGAATACCGTCACGTTCGGTATCGCTAGCGCTCTATTTCACGCTCAGCGGGTCCTGAAGCAGTTAGTCGAGGACGAAGGTTCTCGTTTTCCACTTGCCGCCCCTATCGTCTAGTCTAATTTCTACGTGGACGATTGCCTTTTTGGAACGGACGACATTCCCATGGCCAAACAGACTCGTGACCAGGTCATCGCGTTACTTGCTCTGGGAGGCTTTGAGCTGCAGAAGTGGGCGAGTAACTCCTCTGAGCTTCTCGCCGATCTGTCTTCGGAGAACCACGGTCTCGCTCTCAACCGAACGATTCAACCTGATGACAGTTTGCGTGTCTTAAGTTTAGTCTGGGTCCCGCATTCGGACGTATACAAACCGACAGTCAATTCCCCGCACTCGAAAAATTGACAAAACGTTCCGTGCTGTCCATCATCGCGCGATTTTATGATCCGGATGGCTCAGTCCGGTCATTGTCGTCGCGAAAATCTTACTTCAATCCCTCTGGCGTCTCGATCTAGGATAGGACGACGAGCTACCCACCGCGGAAAAAACGACCTGGGAAACATTTTATTCGGAACTCCCCTTAGTCGCGCAGTTATAAATCCCAAGTTGGACCGGCGAAGGTCCAGATATCGTCCGCTGTGAATTGCACGGTTTCACGGATGCTTCGGTGGTCCATATACGCTTACCAGATGCTTGTCCCGGGCGTAGCTGGGAGGCATGTCCCAAGCGAGGACAATCCCGCAGACATGGCTTCTCGCGGCAGCCGTCCCGAGGCCATCCTGGATCACGAACTGTGGTGGAGGGGTCCAGCCTGACTCCGAACCTCGGAAGAAGGTTGGCCAACTTCTGTCCCGGAGCCTGCGGTCGACGCCCCCCTCGAGAAAAATGCGTCGCGCTTCTCGCAGTGGATAGGGATCACGATTTCACTCTCCGATTTTCCGATTGGACTCGTTTGCGTCGCGTAGTGTCTTTGATACTGCGTTGGACGCCGCGCTATCGCGCGTCGAATGTACCACGCGACGCACCCATTGCCAACACCGAGATGGAAGAGGCCGAACTCCGCCTCGTCGAATGGTTACAGTCGCGTCAGCTCGCTGAGGAGCTTCAGTGTCTCGCGCATGACCAAACAGTCCCGAAGAAAAATTGGGTTTTGAGCCTGAAACCTTTCGTGGACGATCGAGGGCGCGCCGGAGGTCGATTGGGACGCGCCGCGTTGTCCGACTCTGAACGCCACCATCTGATTCTCAAAGCCGACTACCTGACTCGGCTCATTGTACGTCTTGCACGCTGACTCTGAGCATTTTACGCGACCAGTTTTGGGTACTGTAGGCTCGAAAGCTGGTTAGAACGGCGATCCACCGTTGCGTCACTTGCGTCCGTCTGATAGCCGAAGAGGGACGGCAGATGATGGGTGTCCTTCCAGCTCCTCGAGTCCTTCGATCCTCTAGACCCTTCCTACATTGTAGTCCTACATTGTAGTCTTGATTACGCGGGTCCGCTACAGGTACGCATGGCGGGCGGTCGCGGACGACAGTCTCAACCCGCGTATTTAGCGCTATTTATTTGTCTCGCCACCAAGGCGATCCACGTAGAAGTCGTGAGCGATTACTCGTCCCTGACTTTTCTTGCCGCGTTCGCCTGATTTTGCTCAAGGCGAGGTCTGCCGCAGCAGATATACAGCGACCAAAGCACCACATTTAAGGGCGCGGACCGGGAATTGCAACAAGCTTACCGTCGCGCCATCAATAGCGCCGATTTCCGAGCGCACTTAGCAGCGGATCACGTCGCATGGACTTTCATCCCCCGGCCGCCCCGGAGGGTTGTGAGAGGCTGGGGTTAAAAGTGTAAAGTCACATTTGAAAAGAGTGCTTCTCGACCGCAAACCGACGTTCAAGGTGTTAGTTACACACACAAATTGAAGCTTGTCTAAATTCCCGCCCGCTTGCCCCGCTGACCGAAGACATCGACAGTCTTGATGTGTTAACTCCCGTGCATTTTTTGATCGGCAGGCCGCTTGCCCCGCTGACCGAAGACATCGACAGTCTTGATGTGTTAACTCCCGTGCATTTTTTGATCGGCAGGCCGATCAAAAGCACTGTTGTAGCACTGTTGTGCCACAACTGAGTTTGTTGGACCGTTCCGTCTCAAACTGGCCGCATTCGCGCGAGCCCGGTGAACTTAAACGCCTACGTGGCGAACTGTGTAGCGGTGCCGAAAAGAATAAAGTTTATATTTGGGACAAATCTGGTCATTTCTTTTTCCAGGGCGTCCCGATCAGGACCCAACGGGGCTCAAACAAGGCCATCCTGGCAAGACAAGACAAGGGCACCTCTTGCGATATTCTTGCGAGCCCCTTCAAGGCCCAACAATCTGATATAAAAGGTGGGCTCAAGTGCATGGCTTACAATTTTGCATTGAGTTGTATAAATAAATCTGTAATGTTTTTTCTGTTTTACATGTTGTCTTAAACAATTACTTACACAAGCTAGCACATTGTAAATATTTCTCACTTATAAGACTCTGATATACAAGGTGGGCTCAAGTACGTCTTTATAATCGATATTAAAACATTTCTCTTTTGGCAGCAATTGCGTGACAACTCCTAGACATTTCAGTTTTACTGAATGTCTTTTGAGTTTATATCACATACCTTTCCTAAACAACAATAGTTAAATGTGCAAGGTATCGTCATACACCAAAATTTATGTTTTCATTTAATTGTATATTGTCTTTAAAATTTCCTTTTTGTTTGCTTTTTGATGGGAACAAATGTGCGGAAACTTTGCGTACTTTGCCCAAACTTTTCAGTTTCTCTGAATAGTTTTGAATTTTGCGTATTGTATTCCTTTTTTGAAGAATATTTGACGTGTTGCACATAAACAAATAATTTTGCTGTATATACAAATTATTTGGTCTAACTTATTCTATAAGTTAGACCATGTTGTCATCAAGACATTGAGTAATGTATGTGCATTGCTATAAGATGAAAATGTAAGCATTTTTGGCACCCCTAGGCCATGTCTTCTTGCAGAACAGAGACATCGTCAACTTACCACAATGTGGATGTAGTACCTTCATCAATTAATGTTTTTAATGCATTTTTGTTTGTTTGTCTGTTTAATGTCTTCCTGTTTTACTGGCACACGAAGCAGAACTCCTGTACCCAAACGTTGTAGTATAACTGTATTGTACATTAAAACAACGAGTAGTATATCGCAAATTATAATTTCGGAGGCATCTTGTTGCTCTGGCCTACTACATGGCATCGACACTTTCTCTTAGCCTGGGAAGTGCACGAGTGCGATATCGTCGTCAGGGACTGACCCTGGAAAGTGCACTAGTGCGACATCGTCGCCAGGGATTGACACTGGGAAGTGCCCTGGTGCGGTGTCGTCTCCAGGGACTGACCGTGGAAAGTGCACTAATGCGACATCGTCGCCAGATACTGATCCTGGGGGGTGTCCCGATGCGACGTCGTCGCTAGGCACTGTCCCTGGGAAGTGCAAGTGTGCGACATCGTCGCCAGGGAGTGTCCCTGGAACGTGCCTCGGAGCGAGGTCATCGCCAGTGACTGACCCTGGGAATTCCCCCGGTGCGACGTCGTCACCAGGGACGGACCCTGGGAAGTCCCCCGGTGTGACGTCGTCGCCAGGGACTAAACCTGGGAAGTGCCCTGGTGCGAGCTACATTATATAGCCCATATTATACATGGGCTACATAAAAAAGTTATAATGGATTATGTACTTGGCCAGAGACACTACCGTGTATCATGACGTAGAGGCATAGTGACGTCATGCGCATGCTGAATACCAAACAGATGATAACGAATTTTTTTGCCCATTTTGTTAAAAAACATCGAGTTTCATACATTCATATCTTTGCAGCAAATGGATGAAATTGAATGCAACTTTATCCTAACCTACTCAGTTTTGTGTGGCCTACACGATGATGGAGTCCAATTGTTGTTATTGTTATTGCTTCAGCGGCTAGAGTAGTGCAAAAATAGCCATTTTCTCTCAGGATAAGGCTACACTGCACCAGTGCACTAGTGCCACATCGTTGCCAGGGATTAAACCTGGGTAGTGCCCCGGTGCGATGTCGTCGCCTGGAACTGACCCTGGGAAATGACCCGGTATAACATCGTCGCCAGGCTCTGTCCCTGGAATGTGCCTCGGTGCGACGTCGTCGCCAGGGACTGTCCCTGGAACGTGCCTCGGTGCGACGTCGTCGCCAGGGACTGTCCCTGGAACGTGCCTCGGTGCGACGTCGTCGCCAGGGACTGACCCTGTGAAGTTCCCCGGTGCGACATCGTCACCAGGGACTGATCCTGGGAAGTCCTCCGGTGTGACTACGTCGCCAGGGACTAACCCTGGGAAGTGCCCTGGTGCGAGCTATATTATATAGCCCATATTATATATGGGTTATGTATTTGGCCAGAGACACTACCGTGTATCAAGAGGCATAGTGACGATATGCGGACTCTGAACACCAAAAAAGATGACGACTTTTTTGCCCATTTTATTAAAAAACAAAGATTTACAAACATTCATACCTTTGCAACAAATGGATGAATTTCGATGCAACTTTATCCTAACCGGGTCAGTTTAGTGCGGCCTACACGATGACTAAGTCCAATTTTTGTTATTGTTGTGCCTCCGGCCAAGTTTTTTTGTACTTGGCCGGGGACACTGCCGTGTCCCCTGACTTATATTCAAATATGAATATACGTAACGTAAAAATGTGTAACGTGAAAACTAAATTGCCTATGAATTGAATGCATATATTAGTTTGTCTAGGTTTGTAATTAATGGGTATTTGTCATTTAAAAATTAAATTGCCTCTTCACTGATTTCACATATTTTGTATGTGAAGTTTTGGAAACAGAGGGTATATGTTAGTTAAATATGAAATTACCTCTTCACTCATTTTATATATTTTGTATGTCAAATTTTGTAATTAAGGATGTTTTTTATATAAGCGTAGAACGACAATGGTAAAATTTCTTGACTGCTGACTGTCACGAGAAAAATAGGGTGTCCTAGCTTTGCCTCATCTTAATTTTACCTTTGTAAGGTAATTTGAAAATCCAAACAAAATATCGGATAAACTTTGAAATTTAAGTTAGAATACTTGTTTGTACCCTGTTAAAATGGAGAATATTCTGTTAGTGTAGGTTTGTAATTAAAGGGTATTTGTCAGTTAAAACTGAAATTGACTCTTCACTGATTTCGCATATTTTGTATGCGTAGTTTAGAAATCGGAGGATATTTGTTAGCTAAACATGAAATTACCTTTTCACTGATTTCATATATATTGCACGTGTAGTTTTGTAATTAAGGATATTTTATTTACCCGTAAAACGATTACTCGTTGGTAAAGTTTCTTGACTGTTGACTGTAATGAGACAATGGGGGGGGGTGTCCTTAGCTTTAACTCGTCTATTTTTTACCTTTGTAAGGTAATTTTAAAAGCCAAACAAAATATCAAATAAACTTAGAAATTTAAGATAGAATACAAGTATGTACCCTGTTAAAATGGAGAATATTCTGTTAGCGTAGGTTTGTAAATAAAGGGTATTTGTCACTTAAAAATGAAATTGCCTCGTTACTGATTCCGCATATTTTGTATGTGTTTTTTTTTAATCAGAGTGTATTTGTTAGTTTATACATCAACATTATATTTTTTCATCACTTTTTGACCGGCGATTTTTTGCACTTATTTCATGTTAATAGCATTTGAACTATAGCGCAATTTTGGCAACACGTATAACGTTAGAATCCATCCGGTAGGGAAAGAATCACTGCGTTAATGTGGAATTTTCAAAACTATGTTAAGAAAGAATAATTTGAACATTTTGCTAAAAATGACACCAAAAAGACCGACTAATATCCCCAAAGACCCCAAAGACTGCCATATACCACCAGAACATCCAAAAACCCCTAAAGACCAACAAAAATCCCCAAAGATGCCAAAAACCCCCAAAGACGCCATGAACCCCTAAAGACGCCAAAAACCTCTAAAAACCGACAAAAACCTCCAATGACGCCAAAAACCGCCATAAAACTCAAGAGACCGACAAAAACCCCCTTGAAACTCAAAAGACCGGCTAAAACCCAAATGCCTTGAAAGACCGCCTAAAACCCCTAAAGAACTGATAGACCGCCAAAAACACTCAAAGATCCGAAAGAACGCCAAAAAACCCCAAAGACCGCCGAAAACCTCCCAAAGACCGCCGAAAACCTCCCAAAGACCGTCAAAAACCCCAAAGACCATCAAAAACTCCCAAAGACCCAAAGATTACCAAAAATCCCCAAAGACCGCCATAAATGCGCAAAGACGCCAAAAACCCCTAAAGACGCCAAGAACCCCCAAAGAGGCCAAAAACACCCATAAAACTCAAAAAATCGTCAAAAACCCTCAATGAAAGCTAACAATGCCTAAAGACCGAAAACCTCTCAAAGACCGTCAAAAACCCCCGAACACCGTCAAAAACCCTCAAAGACCCGAAAGAACGCCAAAAATACCCAAAGACGCCAAAAACCCATATAAAACTCAAAAGACCGCCAAAAACTGCTGTAAAAATAAGAAGACCGCTATAAACCCC
The DNA here is from genome assembly GCA_022817645.1 of Ceratoteleas bidentatus. Taxonomy (NCBI): domain Eukaryota; kingdom Metazoa; phylum Arthropoda; class Insecta; order Hymenoptera; family Scelionidae; genus Ceratoteleas; species Ceratoteleas bidentatus. The sequence continues at coordinate 2,323 of JABFPB010008216.1, read as the reverse complement.
CAAGGAACTTAAAAATCTGTAAAGACCGCCGAAAATCTCCAAAAGACCGGCAAAAACCCCCATCGCATAACCGTCGCAAAACCTTCGGAAAATCTTCGGAAAACCTTCGGAAAACATTCGGAAATCCGTCAGAAATCCTTGCGAAAACCAAAAAAACCATTCAGAAATTCATCAGAAAACCTTCAGAGAACCGTCGGAAAACCGTCGGAAAACCGTCGGAAAACGGTCGGAAAACGGTCGGAAAACGGTCGAAAAACCGACAGAAATCCAAAAAAATCATCCGAAAAGATTCCGAAATCCGTCGGAAAACCGTCGGAAAACCGTCGGAAAACCGTCGGAAAACCGTCGGAAAACGGTCGGAAAACGGTCGGAAAACGGTCGGAAAACCTTCGGAAAACTGTCAGAAAACCAAAATTCATCCGAAAATAAAAATATATAATAAACTAGCTTCGACCGGGGAATATATAAAAAGAAATCATAGAAATCTAGCGATGCTCGAACACACATGCACACACAGACACACATACAAATAACCATTAACATTTGCCTGTATAGTTATTAATAAAAATTTTGTTTTAACAAACTATTTGTGTAAAAATAACAAATTACATATAACGTATAGAATATAACAAAATACATGAGAACAACAAACAATAAGCAATTAATCAGTTTTGTTAATTAATCGGTGCAAAAATGTATTCATTTTGTGGATTTGACACGCGAGAAAATGCTACATAAAATTGACCATGTGAAAAACATGATGTCTCCATATGAACGCCGGGAACTGTTAATGTTTACGATGTATTGGTAGGCGCTAGAATAACTCTTTCACAGAGCCAATCCATAGACGAATAATGCCTTCAAATGTTCGGAAAAACGGCGCATATTATATCGTCAGTATATCTGATATTACACATATCAGGCGACAGCGTAATGTGACCCGCAATTCCTAATCTCATCAATAGGAATTAAACCATCACCTATATGAATATGTGTTTCTGAAAATTGCGCAGCGGAAACATCATTGTGGAGTAATATTCTTATGTTAATTGTGAGAGTATATGAAGTAACGCGATTCCATAAATCTGAACATTTCATGCTTACGTCGAGTTCAGCAGCTGGTGGGCCATGGGATACAATTGGCAAAGTTTGACTAAAATCGCCAGCCAGAACGACAACTAAACCACCCATAATTTAGTCATGTTTACGAAGATTCCTTACACTTCGATCAAGAGCTTCGATGGCATGTTTATGGGTTATTGGGTACTCGTCCCACACCAATAACTTGCACATACGTCATAGTTGAGCTCTCTGGCTGTTTCTACTGTTGTTACACATATCTTGAACATGCAAATTCAAATACAGAAATCCGTCAGAAAACAAAAAAAAACATCTAAAAACATTCAGATTTACAACAGAAAATCTTCACAAATCCTTCGGAAAACCTTCGCAAAACCGTCAGAAATACTTCAGAAATCCAAAAAAAAAACATCCGAAAACATTCAAAATCCATCAGAAAACATTTGGAAAATCGTCGGAAAACCTTTGGAAAACTGTCGGAAATACTTTGAAAAACCTTCGGAAAAGAATCGGAAAATCTTCGGAAAACCTTCGTAAAACCTTCGTAAAACCTTCGAAAAATCATCAGAAATCCTCCAAAAAAACAAAAAGACATCCGAAAACATTCAGAAATCTATCAGAAAACCTTCACAGAACTTTCGGAAAACCGTCGGAAAACCGTCGGAAAACCGTCGGAGAACCGTCGGAGAACCGTCGGAAAACCATCGGAAAACCGTAGGAAAACCGTCGGGAAACCATCGGAAAACCATCGGAAAACCGTCGGAAAACCGTCGGGAAAAAAGTCAGATATCCTTCAGGAATCCATCAAAACCATTCGAAAATATTCAGAAATCCATCAGAAAACATTTGGAAAACCGTCGGAAACCTTTGGAAAACCTTCGGAAATACTTTAGAAAACCTTCGGAAAACAATCGGAAAACCTTCGGAAACCCTTCATAAAACCTTCGGAAAACCTTCGTAAAACCGTCGGAAAACCGTCAGAAATCCACCAAAAAACAAAAAAACATCCGAAAACATTCAGAAATCCATCAGAAAACCTTCCCAGAACCTTCGGAAAACCGTCGGAAAACCGTCGGAAAGCCGTTAGACAACCGTCGGAGAACCGTCGGAAAATCATCGGAAAACCGTCGGAAAACCGTCGGAAAACCGTCGGAAAACCGTCGGAAAACCGTCGGAAAACCGTAGGAAAACCGTCGGAAAACCGTCGGAAAACCGTCGGAAAACCGTCGGAAAAACGTCGGAA
>JABFPB010008215.1:0-10346 GCA_022817645.1 Ceratoteleas bidentatus | reverse complement strand
CTAGGATCTAACATGATTCGACGCGACATCTGGATAGAAACTATTTTTCACCCTATTTTCCACTTTCCTCAGTAATTACAACCCTAGACAAAAAGGTGTCTCATTGGTGTTTCATTTTGAGATACTGAAACATCTTTGGCGTTTCTTCTGGGTTAAACTGTTTTGTTTTGAGACAGTTTTCGTGACTGCTATATCAAAGTGTTTCAAAATGAGACACTTGTTTTTGTAGAAGTCAATATATTTTATGACATGCAAAAACCCAACAATTTTATGGTTCTATTATATTTTAATTATTTTATACTTAAATTTGTAAATTAATATAAATCCTTTTATGTAACATTCAAACCTTATCCATTTAAATGTTAAGCGAATAAGTGAAATTTTAGACTTCATTACAAGAAATCTCCTTTCGACGTATAATGCTGAAAAAAGGTTTAAATATCAAAGTAATCCGACAAAATTTACTAATTTATGAGACATCAGTGAAATAAAAATAAATATATAAGAATTATAGTCCAAAAAATGTGTTAAACGTTTATCTTGTTAGGGAAAAGTGTTCACTTAGCCGTAGTAAGTAAGCCTTTCACTCATTCAAATTGCGAGACTGTAACCAATGATTTCAATTAACCATAATATGAATAATTAATTAATATTTAAAAGTAGATCGTTCAATTATTTTAAAAAGGAAGCGAAAACGGCAGACATACAATTTCTTGATTTGATGATCTAGTTAATTACATAACATTGTATATAATAAAAGCTTAAAATTACGATTTTCTGGTAAACATACTTTGTTTTCTCCGTCTCTTAAACAACATCTAGGTCAAGTTAGACTATAAATGTTCATGTTGCCAATTAAGAAATACACTTGCATAATTCGTATCCTCGAACTGGAAAATGTGACCGTTGTGAAAAAAATCACAAAAAGAACATCGTAAAAATGTGTATTACCGACTGATTTCAAAACTATCAAATGAAAAGACTTTATGCAAATTTATATTCATCTGTTACTTTATTTTCAGGAAATGCCATTTCTACCATGATTTTCAGGAATAAAAACGTTCTCGTGTAACATATAATAAACTGTAGAAGAGATGACAATCGTTAACTACATTGAAATGGTAATATGTAACGTGCAAATAAGGTGCTGTGCACCGAATGCCAGTGAAAGTGTCAATCGTATATAATAAATAGCCTTTATTATGTTTAAAATTCAGCTCGGAGCGCCATCACATTTGTAATGTGACGATCTCTTCGGTAGTAATGATTTTTTTCTGTTATTGTGACAGATTGAGGTTAAGATTGCGAAAGTTAAAACAGTTACTAAGCACATTGTTAATGTGACTGATTGTGACAAACTGTTATCCGAACTTTACAGAAAACTTTTTGTAACTTCATTACAAGTTACAATGCAAAGTAGATCAATTGAAAATCCAGGATTTTTAGGCGATGGCGACTTAACTGTTTTTCATCCAGTCTTAATTAAAATTGTATTTGTATTAACATAGTAGTTTACATGGGCCTCTTAATGTAACTGTATATTATCTACATAACACAAACTCTTTTACCTAAACCTTAGGTACCACAAGTTAATTAACTAACTAACTAATTAATCTTCATTAGACTCTGACAAGAAAGTACTGTCGTAAACGTCAAATGAGGTATCAAGATGAATACATAAATTGAACTAATTGATTATCAGCTAACAATTTTCCTTTGATGATCCGATGTCGCAAATTACTCTTCATTTAAAATTCGACATTTCTACTTCACTCGATCGAGTACTTTTCGCATGCAAATTAAAACTCGAAGCTTTTTATTAATAACGCAAAAAGTTGTTGCAGCTTTTTAATTAAAAAAGTGAAACTGAAGATGCAAGTTAACTCAAATTAATTGCTCATGAAAATCGCAGTGCATTTTACAGCCGAAAGACGAAGTAGACTAAAACCTCATTTGCTTAATAACGCTCATTAATCTTAGATTTCTTAATGTGTTCCATGGATACGTTTACATATCGCGCAGGCTATCATTATTTGTATTAGGTACACTCGTCTGACTTCACCTTTACGTTTCAATTAATGGGAACACCTGACGCCAAAGTGAAATGATTGTTTAATCATTTTTCGCGTCACGTCGTTTTCCGTCCGTAAGTCCGGACTTAACGTTCATAAACTGCGGTGTATGTTTACATTAACCTTATAAATCTTCGAGCAACGTGACTCCCACTTTAACAAACTTCTCAGTTCCCGGTTTCACTCGATAAAGACAAATGCAACTGCGCGTGGGACGTGCCACGAGGTTTCATCAAATTTGAGATAATCTTTATTGTTCCAAACGCGAGGAGGAATCTCACGGTAAATCTCGAACTGTGCGCAACTCTCGAAACCATTCATCTCGGCTGAATCTCGTGTGGCGCAATATTCGAAATGTCAAACGTCGTTTCCCGAAAAACTGCAACCCGAATTCACTAAAGGTTCACAGAGAGAAATGTTCTTTTCCCATAAAAAATATCTTCACCATCCGTTTGGGACAAAATTAATACAGTTTTTAAAATTATCGCATTTTGAATCCAAAAAGAATTTCCTTTTGTCTTAAAACGCATACCAATTCAGATGAAAACAAAAGGTTTGGTAGAAAAGGAATTTCCTTTCCAATCATAAGTAATAATTTTTGGAAAACTAAGAAATGGGAAATCCTTTAGAAACCTCAAAATTATTTTTTAAAGTGCTGAATAACGAGCGACTTTGTTCAACAAGTTTTTTTAAATTCGAAACCGAATTCGCCGGTGCTTTGCAGGGCCCTTAAATTTTCATCACGCCTCCCGAAAGGCAATTTTTCTTTCGCTCGGCTTTTAATGAAGCGCAATCAATGTCAATAATGGTCCCGGTAACGGAGGACTTTTTAAATTTCAGTTTAGCCAACGGCCCCGGCAAGATAAGTTGCAGTTTCATATATTAAGGAAATGTAGTGTCGACGCAAGTAATTCCCCGCGCAGTGTAAATTTAAGTACAGCGGAAACTCGTTACAAGAGCAATCCTTCTTCCTTCTTGCGCGTTAAGCCGCCGCGGGAGCGAGCGAGATAATGCGCGGTCTTTATGGCAACATTTCGGCGCACTTTTATTTTAGTTTAATGCGCCCCCCGCGACAACTTTTTAAGCCGCGCATTACGGCCTCGACCCCGATCAACTTTTTGCATAATTGTCGCGTCAAACAAGTCATTAAAAGTTACCGACCGAACAAACAATCCCCTTATTTAGTCTAAATTTAATTTCAAGACGGCCAACCGAGATTTTGTCCGCGAACAATGGGCTAATGCCTTTATTATTAGACGGCTCAAATCGTCGCGGCGCGATGTAACCAGGCATTAATTTCCCGCGTGTTTCGCGACAATGTCAAAATTAATGCCTCTCCTTAAGTCGCGTCGGAATCCCGGTTTTATGTTTCCGTTTGAGTATTGCACTGAAGAAAAATTCTATTAGATGGGTGTACTTAAGGAACGTTCTATTAAAATTTTGCAGATTTGAGAAACAAAATTTGCGGAAATATTGGGAGTAAGAACTTTTCCCATATTTCCGGTCCTTTCACTCTTAAAAGAGTCTATTTATCGTGATCGGAATGCTTTTATTGTGAATAAATTTTACGCTTAAATTATGCACAAAACGGATTCCTTTTTAATGAAAGTAAAATCCGTTCACTCTTGATAGTTTCATAATAAAAGGAAAGACTCTGATAATGAAAGGATTAGTCGTTCAGTACAAAAGTATAAATAATGTTGTATATTCGTTTTCGTTTGAAAGTATATTCCTTTCATAATGAAAGGAAATCTTGTCAGTATGAAAGTATCACCTGATAATTATAAATAGATGCAACTTGATATTATGAAATGAATCGGATTTAGTTTAAGACTGTTTACCTTAAAATAAATCCGATCAGTTTCAAACGAAATCGAATTAAAATGAACGGAATGATAATAAAACTACTGTCCTTTGTCTATAACACCGCAGTTTGTAAGAGTGTTCAGATCAACCTGAGTAATTGAAAATTTGAGTGTTAAGATGATGACGAAGGCGAGGAGCAAGTGTGAATTGGCGATTTGACGCAAAAAGTGATGTTTCGCATATTTAGAAAAAATTACAGATTAGATGTGTTTTGCGAAACAGAGCGACACCGCTAAAGCAAGTGTCTTAATTTCAGACACTTTTTGTAGACATTTTTAAGACGTCTTACAAAAGTGTCTTAAAGACATATTACGTCTTAATTTAAGACATTTTTCACGAATTAAGACGCTTTTTCGTGTGTCTTAATGCTTGTTTTTTACTGTGGAGATTATGCGTGAGAATCCGAATGTTTTTGACTAACTTTCGACTATTTTTGATATCACATTTTGAAGAATATTGATTTCTCGTTTTTGAGGCGATACTTAATCACAATAATCAAACATAAACGCAGAACAACGAGAAATCGCTATTTTTGAAAATCTGTTTCAAAAATAGTCGAAAGTTTGTTTAAAACATTTGGATTTTCACGCAGAATCCTGCTCCGGTCAGCAAATCAAGGTCCGATCGGCAATTTTGTCTAAATATACGAAACATCACTTTTCGCGCCAAACCGCCAATTCAAACTTGTTCCTCGTCTTCGATATCACCTTAATATAATTAAACGTGTGACTGTGTTCCAATTTACCCTCTCAAAGTGTAACATAGTCACTTGGAAACTGAATGAAATTCAAGTAACACTTTTCGAGAGTTTTTTCAAATATACAGAACTTTTATAACACAACAAAAATATACTTTTGTAATATTTTTGAGGTTTTGATAAATAATAGTTGGCAAATTAATGACTGTAAACAATTGCATACAAAATATATATTTAATGAATACTGCATTTATTTTATTTTATCGCTTATTAATTTCTGATTTGAATGCTATTAATACCTTGATAATATAACTGGATTACTCTTTGAAAAAACATAGTGAAAATACAAAATCATTCTTACGACTGTAACTATATGTAGGAATACATAAAACTAACACTCGTATAACTTTCTTAAAAAAGTACTATAGTTCATTACAAGTTATTTAAAACATTGTACCAGCGTCACTAAAATTTGTAACAGTCTATCTGGTACAGCAAATTTTCCTGCAAATCAAGATGTATTTTCAACATTTATCTCGGTGTATCTACTTCATATTACCATGTTTACGATTTTTTTATTTTTAAATTACATTAAAGGTAACTTTTAGAAAACGAACTCGCGGCTTAATTGAAGGGATTTTCGTAACGGAAAGTAATGAGAGACCGCGAGTGAATGAAAAAGTCGTTTTTGCAGACTCACCATAGGCAGTGGCGGATACCGTCAGGAGCAGCGCGGTCACGAATACCTGCAAGTAAAATCACTGTGTGAAACATGGATATCACTCGAATGAAACCCAAAACCGAGGAACTCGCGAGACCAAAGAAGTGCGCGTGTAGCTACCTTCATCTCGAGATGTTTGATGCTTCGGGTCGTGGTCCGCACGAACGTCTTTTATACTGCAAGCCTTTCTTCCTAGATCCCCGCCTATCTTCGCCGATTACAAGCAAACTCCACGAATTCCGACCAAATCCCTTCCAATTTCCCACGGACGCATTGTGAGCATCGCGGCTGTTAATTTTGCATTATGCATTGCATTATTTCGATTCGAGTGTTACTCCCGTCGATCATTGCGTCATTCAAAATTGTAGTTTGCTAGACATATTTTCGATGAGAACCGTTTAGGAGCAGTTAAAATCTTATGTGTCTGCGAAAAGACAATGAAAGGAAGTACCTTTTGGTAGATAGTTTGACTGATGGATGAGAACTGTGGTTACAATTTGTATGTGACTAATTTGTAAAAGTAGAAATAGTATATAAGTAAATGTCAATGAATATACACCGTAAAAAAGGTGAGAAAAATTACACTAGAAAAACAAGTCTTTTACTCACGTATTAAAATAAGAGATAAAGAGGTTTAATCTATCTTTTTGACCATTTTCTACCATTAAATAATATACATAAATAATATTACCCTCTTGTTGGACTAAATCTTTTAAAATAAGAGGTTTGTTTTTCCAGTGAACGTTACATGCATTGTAATCTTGTTGCCGCAATTTATCACGTAATTTTACGTGATAAGTTACATTGAGGGAAAGAAAATTGCATTGAGTCAAAGCGAATTTGCTTTGACTCAACGTAAATTGTTTTGCCTAAATGAAAATATTCTTGCCTCAATGCAACATTTTTAACAGTATATCTTAAAAGTTAAATGTTTTTTTAATCATTTTACATTGGGAGTGTTATTTTACATTCGGATTGTAAAATTACGTCACGGTTCACGGAATAATACTTTTTGAGTGTACTTTTACTTTATGTACTTTTACTTGATGTATAACGAAATCCAGCATGGAATTTTACATTCTTTTTTAGAGTGTATGATGAACCTTAATATTTATATGAAAAAACATATGAAGCTATTTGCCTACTACCATTTTTTATTTCAAAATGTCTTATTCGCATCTACATCCAAAAATATCTGTAATATTACAGTAAATATTACTGTATACCAAAAATATCGTTGCTCCAATCTAACTAAATAAATTACCTAAACAAAACTATCCTTACACTAGCTAAATATTATTATTATTACAAAAAATGAACAACTTAGCAAACAAATTAAATAGAAACCGGTAATAATCGAATTAGTTGGTTTGGCGAGTAATTGATAACACTTGACAGTCCCAGTTTTACCATTTGACCAGATCCCGAGTTAATAAGGCTTGTAGTAAATTTTAGCACAACTTTGGGCACCTATGTTGAGAACTAATGACAGGGTTATTAGTTATTTGTTAAAACGAGTCGTTTGTTACGACATTGTTAGTGATAAATGCCTTGGAATCGAAAGTTTGGTACAAGTTTTGCGAAAGTCGATTGCGCCGAAGTCGCGGATCGTGCGAGCGTTAAGCTATTTTCTATAAGGTTGGCAATTTAATTCCCAATCCCAATGGTTTTGATCGCGGTTTATTGCTTGATTGTGTCAAGCACACGTTACCAGGATATAAGAAGATAAAACTTAGGAGGAGACAATGATTATATCGTTGGATACAGTTACGGTCTGCTTTATGTCCGCAATTAGTAACTCTAAACTTTCAATCTGATATTACGTGCTAATATGCGAAATTGCGTAACGCGCCAAAGTCTTGTTCATTAACCATTTTTAGCTCATTAAAACGAGATGTCGCGTTTAATAAAACAAATAATTAAATAAAAGTCCGCCTCAGACGAATCTGTGTCGATAATTATACGGTATAAACAAGTTAAACGAACGAAATACGATTACCCGTTTTTGTCGAAACTACATTTTTAATTAGGATCTCGAAATCAATTACGCAGCCGCGCGCTGAAAAAAGTCACTGCATACAAACAAGCTGCAAATTTGCCGTTCATTCACAGCAACACTGTCAAATGAGAGTGAGAGAGACACTCTTACAAATGGCTTAAGGGACAATATCTTCATCTAATCCCTTCACTTTGCAAATTAAATTAAAATCCCTCTTTCCTTATATAAACAGATGTATGGTGAGAAATAAATTTTCTAACCATTAAAAGCCTTATTTTTTATTTATTTGCTACTATATAAAGAACATCTTATCCCTAACAGACAAATCCACTAAATTTCGTCGATTCGACGCCGTATCTACGTTGAATCCTCGTTCGAATATTCATCCACGTACATTCCACGTGGATTCCATGTTTCATGTCTACTAGGGATTATAATTACTCTTCTAATCTAAATTATATTCTGCAGAAAACAAACTCTCAATTTAGAGAAAAATATATTTGAAACGGTCACTTTTTTATATGAAAAAAGTGACTCTATTCGTTTTAAACCAATCTCATTTTTAATAAAACCCCAACTTCTTCCTCTCGAAAATTCCTCTACGGAATCCACTCATTACCAAACCATTCCGCTTACGATAACCAGACATTTTTAAAACTACATCACCCTCTTCTCATTCCCAAAAATTAATTTTCCAATCCGATTTGCCGTTCCCTAAATTCACTTGAATTGCCCCGCCATTACACGTCCCTCTTATCTCAAAGGAAAATTTTCGCGAAAGCAATTTTCGGCGCAGAAAAAAGTCGGGCGCTCCGCATCTGGGAGCAAATTTCCCGGCGATCAAATAACGGATGGAACACGTGTAAGAACGACGCCGATTCGATCATTCGACGCGATCGAAGCCGAATCAATATTCTTAACTACGCGCACGCGATTCAGGGGACCGATTGTAATCTCCGGGCAGCAAACGCACGCCCGGCTTTGAGGTCAAAGGCAGCATAATGCAACCATTAGATAGCATCTATAACTAGGGAACGTGAGATAGAGTCGATTAACAGCCGTAAACGCGTCTAGCGGCGCGGGAGAATGCGCTGCTCGTCCGATATGAATCATACTTTGTTGGCTTTATTAGAAAGAACGTCGCAATTGGCGGAAAATTATAATACGGGGCCGCGCGACACGCAATCGCGCGCGGCAGGAATTACGGCCGGCATTCAAATCGAATCAATTTGCGCGACGCTAAAGGGTATATTCGATTTGTTTCACGTTAACCCTTGTGTCATAGCGGAGTCAGCGCTCCGTCACTCGCGCGCAGGAATCCGGACAATTTTTATCGAAGCGTGATCGTTCGAACGATAATTGCATGAGAATTTCCTTCGGCTCCCATTTTTCCTCCTTTTGCTCGTGTACAATGTAGACACCGAGTGTCTACTCTTTCAATTCACGTTTGGCCAAATACGATTTGGGAAAGGAGGTAGCTTGCTCCATTGTTCCATGTTTTTACACGTTTAGGGATATTTGACGCGCTGACTATTGTAATGGTAATTATCGTTGGAGGTCTAGAGATGGAGGAGATTGAGATAGGTTAATTGAAAGTGAAAATTGGGGATAAGATTGCATGATTGTTAAGCGAATGTGTTTTTCTGAATTTGCTGGTTCTTCGATTATAATTGTGACCTTGTAGAAATAAAATCTCTGAAAATCTATGAATACCTCTGTAAATCTCTGAAAATATCAGAAAATATCTGAAAAACTTTTAGACCCTATGAAAACATTCAACATTCGGACTGTCACAATTTTTTCAGAATTTTTCAGAGATTTTCAGAGTTTTTTCTGAAAATCTGACATTTTTGAGAGGTTTTCAGAGATTTCCAGAGTTTTTCAGAGGTATTCAGAGATTTTCAGAGATTTTATTTCTCCAAGGGTGTCTACGCAAAAATAACTACTTGTTTACAACCATTATAGAAAATAATAAAAGTAATCTCTTGTTTAGTCTATTGTTATAAAAATGAATAAAATTAAACCAATCAGGATGAAGAGGTACCTTAAAACAAAAAATAGATTTGATTTTTTTCATAATTCCCCTAATTACTAATTTGGTCGACATTGATTTTTTTGGTTGTCATCACGTGGAATGCCCCATATATTCTAATTATGGGGCATTCCACAATAAGAATACCAGATTTTATTTCTTGAAATATGTTAACTAATCAGCTTACACTAAAAAATTAGGGTAATAATTACAATAATACAATTAGGTGCTTAAGCTAACCTTAACTGGGACATTTACCTTACCTATCGATTTCTACAATTCTATTCCAATAGTTTATTTCATCGAACGTGCATTTAATTGTTAAAGCAGTGTTAGGAAAATGATTGTGACATTTGAGAGAATGTGTCTCGAATTTTGGTCGCATTAAATTTGTCGATTTACATTACACACGATGATGTGTTTAGCCAAGTGTGTTCGAAATTTGGTTCTGAGCTATGCAAAAGAATAATTGAAAATTGTTACATAACAAACACTGACGGAATTTCATAAAATAAAGTACTGTTGTTAAAGTAATTAAAATTATACGCTTTAGATTACGTAAAATGGAATAATACACTTGAAAGGTACTATTCCGTAATTTATAACGAAATATTGCCATTCGAGTGTGAAATCATATGTGAAAATTTTCAAATTTCTATTCGCATAATTTATTCCGTACGGTTATTTGTGGCGAATGAGTATTACCTAGTTATAGAATACATAAACAAACAAATTAATTCCTAAAATAAGTCTATTCCTGATTAGAAATATCAAGTAAATTTTCGAATTACATATTTAATGTCATCGATTTAATAGTTATAAACTATTTGTGTTTTACAGTTATTTAAGTATTTTAAATCTTAGTTTTATTAATTTAAAAATATTTAATAGCTGATACATACAAGAATATAGATGGCAGAATCCACATTTGCTTTAGATCCTAATGTCGAAAGTATTCT
>JABFPB010008214.1:0-10344 GCA_022817645.1 Ceratoteleas bidentatus | reverse complement strand
AATACTGAAACCGTATCTTATCAATGTATTCAACATACATTACTTTTACGGTATTTGTACCTTAATTCGATTTTACGATGCATGTACCGTAATTGGACTTCCGAAATTTTTAACAGTGTAACCTTTTTCAATAAAATGAATTGATATGTCGATTTTTATTCGTTCATTTCGATGTATCGATTTCCAACTCTAGACAACGATTGTAATTTCGATAAATTGACATTTCTTATCCTTCCACTTACGATAAACCGATTTTTATTACACGATTCCGATATGTCGATTGGAAAATGTTAATTTCGATATACACGTTTTGAAATATTGATTAAGATATGTCGTTTTTATTCGTCGGTTCCGCAACATCGATTCTGGATGACGATCGAGATGCACTGATTTCGATGCATCGATTCAGAAAAAGGCAGTCGGGCGCGCGCATCTTGTTTTCTTGCTTCATTTATCGCGTCATTGATTTTCCTTCATTGCATCCAGCCGCGTAACAATAACATGTATAATATCGCGATGGCTCGGTCGTATTGTATTTCGATAAAATCTCTCGAACGTCGTATTTGCTTGCCGCGGCATAACGGCCGGGTAATAATATCCATACCGATAGAGAAGATTTTATTGCTCAAACTTCCTGAGATTCGTGCGTTTACGAGAATCGCGTGGATTTGTTACGTCATGAACTTAAATTCGCAGGCTCTTTCGGCATTTACACGTCCAAATTTGCATTCAGACCGCTGAGAAAAAAATTGGACATCAACTTATGTGGCGACTCATTTTTTTAAGTTTAGACCGTTTCCACAATTTTAACCTCTGAAATTTACTTTTTTTAATTTTTATTTACAAAAATTGCAAATAATCCTGAAGCTATATTATTAATTAGCTCTTGGCTACTTTAACCACCTAAACAAAATGTAAAATCAGGATTTAATTAAATATGTTTCCTTCTTTCAACGAATTTTATTCTATTTCTCGCAACAATTTTCAAATGTAATTCTAACTTAACCTCAAAACCGAAAAACTTCTAAAACTAAAAAAATCGGTTTTAAATTTTAAACTGAATTACCTGTCAACCTATCGGCACTAACGTAACGTCACGAAAACTCAGCTCGAGTTTCGACATCGGAAGATACGTTGTTCCAAGTTGCCGAACACAGGTGCTTCCAACGGATCCAGAGTGTATCCGCCCGGTTCAATCTCCAGATTTTACACGTGTAAGTGCAATATGAGCTTAGCGTTAATTCCATTCGTCTTTCCGACACAGGACAGCGCATTTTCCGAGTCAGGAGCGTCGCGTAAATATGTCGCGGGCGCGGCGTTGTAGACGCGAAGGGCGGGTGGGGGGAGGGAAAAGTTATCCGGTACAAGAGCCTCGGGGACTTGGGCCAAACTTGACTTCAACTTTAACCTAACTGGTTCACGGCGTGTTACGAACGTCTCTGAACTCCCCCCTCCCAACCTTGCCCCCTATTACAACCCCCACCGACCCTTTGTCCCACGAAACTTCCCGGACACTGTTCCCGTTTTGTCGTTTATTTTGGCGCGCCCAACAACGAAATTCCCGGGACCGCCTCTTTGGTTAGGCTAGGAAAAGATGATGTTTTCTGGCCCAGAACACAATAATGGGAATAAGGAAACTTTATCAGAAATTTAAAGCAATAATTATGTCAGATTTGCAGCAAGGGGTAAAGTAAATGTGACATTAAAGAATTTAGATTGATATTTTTAGGTTAGGTTGTACTTTGCAGGTTAGAAAAATACTCAAACATTTCTTAGATTAATTGAGGTACATTAGATTTATTAAACTTTGAAGATATTAACATTTAAAACTTTTTTTAGGTTAGAGTAGATTACATTATATTTGTTTTAGGTTGCAGCCAGTATTTCTCAATAAATTTAGGTTAGACTGTTTTATATTTCGACAACCGTTAGTAATCCTAAAAACACCAAAATAATCGGTCCATTAATAACATTGGTCACCTCCTTCGCCCAAAGAGAGAAAATCTTTTCGGCGATCGTTAAAAATCGTCGCTTTTCTCTCCTCGTAAATAAAAATATGACTCGATAAATTGAATTCACAGTCGAGTAACGAAATTTCATCAGAAATTGATCGCGATAAAAAAGCGAGTTGAAAATAAAGTACCGCCGCCTGTGTTGGCGCGTTATTTAAAACACTTTTTGTCTTCGCGCGCCCTCTGTTCACGGTCAGGTGTTATCTTTCATTGTGATTCTAAAACTTGGCGGGTTTTATACTCCTGTGATAAATCGTGCTCAGCGGCGTGACACGGGAGATTCACATTTTTCTCAAACACCCCGAATGTATGCATATTTCATTATATTCCCGGCATCTACGCATAACCTATTTCTTACCCGCGGTATGTACTTATACGGGAAACATAAGAGCCTGTAAACATAACCATTCAATGTGACTTTATCAAGATTAGGCGCCACTAGAAAAATGTTCCTCTGAAGGGAAAGAACACGTTAAAAATGAAAATCTCCTACCTGGCATGGAAAACTCTTTTTCCAGTAATGTGCTATTTTTAGGTTAAGTAAGCTATTTCATGAGGTGGTATGGCTCAAGAAAAAAAGTCGAGTAAATATATCAAGTTCAATGGAAGAGTTGACCAAATCAACCTAAATATCCTAAATAACGAAAAGAAATGCCGAAGAAAACATTTCAACGATATTTCGATTTTAGTATGACGGATCAAGAAGACACTCGAATTTCGCTTAAAGAAACCAGTGCACCGTCAATTTCACAAATCGCCACCATTTTGCACCCGATTTTTCATTCGCGAACGCTGCACTGAAAAACAATCGGCCGAAACTTCGATCATTTCAATTTCCGACAACAAAACAGTTACAAACTCCATCGAACCCCGAACTAGCTCGACAAAATCGCGCGCGCAAAAAGTTGCGCTCGAACTTGATAAAAATTTTTCTAATGGAAAAATGTATAAATGTAAAATCGAATGCGCGATATTTGATTGGCCCAGCCGACACAGTTTCGCTTTTCCGCGTCCCTTCCCCTCCCCTCCTCCCCGCCTTCCAATGCCTTTAAACGAAGTCGAAGCGGAAATCCGGATTTCATCGGTCAGAACTTGGTTTAGCCAAGAAGCGTCCGTAGTTTCGTCCGCTAAGACTCTCGATACGAGCGCGCCTGGCAATTGGATTATTTGAACTTTTCCTCGGAGTTCGCCCCCCCCCCCCTCACCAAGCCCGTTCCGATCCGCCGCCCGGACGAAACTTATATCCTGGGTTTCATTCGGCGCTGATAAAATCGTGGCGGAGAATTCTCGGGGAATCGTGAAAATCGTGACCGCCGATTTCTCGGCGCGTTGTCCGCTGCGCCACGGGACATCGAGCGAAAATGGAAAGGCATTTACGGTTCGTTCGAATGAGTCGGGTCAACGTCGAGACGACGATGACGCGAGTGAAATGAGGGGAGAAAATGGAGGACAAATTGGATCCCAATCGAGAAGGGTGGTGTTTTAAATCGTAGACTTGTAAATGGAATCCGATATTCTTGGGAGATGGTAGTTCAAATCTTGCATGTAAAATATTTTCTGAAGGGTAAGCTTGAAGAAAAGAAACATGAAAAGAGACGAAAACAAGCAAGATTAACGCAACTAGTAAGATTAGCAGAAATAACGACAGTAGAAAGATAATAAAAACTAAATAAATTAGTAAGATTAGCAAAACTAATGAAACTAAATAAACTAGCATGACTACTAAAACTAACAAAACTAGTAAAATTAGTAAAAATTACCAAAAAGTACAACTTTCTTAAATTTTAGAAATTGTTAAACATTTCCAAAATTTCTGAATGCATCCTTATCGGTACTCAAACAAAACGATTTTCTAACCCCAAATCTACACCCAAACCATGTCCATCTTCATTTCTTTGCGATCGAAAGAAGGTAGAATGGATTCTATTCTTTTTTCTTTCGATTGCAACGATATCACATCAAAAGAAACCGTACACCGATTCCCTTATTTATCGAGCATTTACCCATACAAACCCCCTACAACTCACGTCAATCGCTCTTTCATCCTCTCGGTTGTTTTAATGCGAAATCGCGATAAGAAAAGACTTATGCAAAATTTAAAACGCGAAATCGAAGCCGAGTGCGACGGGATTTATCTCGCAGAGACTTGCCATACCCCGATCCCCTCTTCCTCACCCCCCGTTTGATAGACAGTGTATATGTGCGTCGAGATATAATGGAGGAAAGTGATTTCCGCAAAGTTAAAAGCCGTGGATCTGAAATTCCTTTTCTCGTCCACTTCTTCGCCATTCCGCTGTAACAATAGTCACGTACTTTTTTTCGTCTCGCCGAAGCCCGCCGCGGTCGTAACGTAAATCAATATTTTGCATGCACGCGCGTGCACGCCGTTAAACTTTTAATTAAAATTGATTAAAGGAGACAATTTCATCGGAGCTGATGTTCCATTGACTTTTATTTATGACGCGCCGCAGTTTGAAATTCTCTTTTATAACGCAGATTGCGTCCGTAGGGTGAGGGGGGGGGTTAAACTTGGGCAAATTGGTTTATACGGTTAAGGGAGGAAATTTGCGGGTAGGGGGCGTTTAAGGAGAACTTGTTGGTCAAGTAATGTAAGGGATAAAATGGGGATGTAATTTTTTTATTTCAAAATCGGGGGGAAGGTATAAAGAAAAATTAATTTTTTTATTATAGCGAATAAACGTTTACATTGAATTTGGTTTTGGAGGTTAATGATGGTATTGATAGATTTGTTGAGCAGCTTTCGTGAAGTTTTATGATTATATTTCCAGATGATAAACGGACTGAAATTAAAGATATGGCAGGATTAAATTTCGTAATTTCAGTAGTTGGACGAAAGAGAGAAAAGTATTTTTTTAATGAGACTGCTAAGCCATATTTTACAATATTTCTGGTGTTAGATTATGAAGTAACATCGTTTTCGAATAGTTTCATAATTTCAATTATACAGAAATAGTAATTTTTCATCAACATAATGAAAAATAATAAAAAATAATGTAAAAATAATCCAATAATATCAAAATCATCATAAAAATGATATAAAAATAATTATCAACATAATGAAAAATAATAAAAATAATATAATACTAAAAATAATATAACAAAAATTATAGTTGATGGTCGGCGTTTAGTTTAAACATAATTTCTCGACATTCGTCGTGGATTTCGGATCACATTTCACGTGCCCGGCTATCGGGGAATATCGTCGGCGAAGTGGCCGCGTTAAATCGAATGCAAAAGAGAAGCACGACGTGTCTCGCATTTTATCGGCGCGCACCGGCGGCGCCCGGCAAACCGCAAAATATCGGATAAGTTAAAACGTCGCCGGATATTAAAGAAAATGTGACGAAGTGCCGTATCTGCGAAATTTAATAGCCCCGACGACGGCGAACGGCCGTCATAAATCACCAGCCGCTAATTTTGACTGACTGTGTTAATTAAAGATTTCGCGATGTCGATATCGGGGTGAAAAATGCGACTGATTCGTCGGCAAGATTTTTTTAATTGCCGCCGTGAAGGAAATTGATTCAGTAAGAAAAAACGGCTGGATAGATAGCATTTTGAAAAGAATTAAACCATTTTTGTATTTCAAACCGAAAAAGTTCATTTTTCATTTTCTGCCTCATGGCTCCTATATATGAAAATTAAAATGTCCACTTGTTTGATTTTACCCTGCCATGAAACTCCAATAATACCACAATAAAAATTTCTGAAAACAAAATTTATTTAAAAATAATTCCAACTTGTCCCAGTTTACCCCCAACCAAAACAAGGTGAAAAATAGAAACTAAAAAACTTAATAATCAACATTCAATAAAGTGTTTATATTTTTTAAAATAAAAAAAATTACGACACCTTCCTTCTTAAAAAAGAGCCTTCATAAAAAATGGTGTTTAGGGTGAGCAAAACGTCGGTTTACAACGCCTCGAAAAATGTAGCAGCTCATAAAATTAATTCGCGCCACGCCCTGCCCCGTTTGCTTATGAATTTCGCCGCCATCCACGACCACGAGCCAAATTGTTGTATTAATTTCCAAATTACGGTTATACGCGAGTCGCCAGCACACGTCGCTTTCGACGTTTCGTGCCGTTCGCCGCCTACCATTATCCACTCGTTAAAGTGGCATTACGTCAATTTATGCATCGACTTCTTTGATGTAATGTACGGATCGGGCGTCGCCGAAGAAGCGCCCGAAAACGCTGAAAGTGTTAAAATCGTTTATGGTTATTAAACTATCAGCTGTGAAAAATGTTACCGTCGTTCGCCCGGCACATATTTTTATCTTTACAGCTTCTCAAATCTTTTCCGAAAGTTAATTTTTCAGGCTAATATCCAGTTTCAGACAAGACAATTTATTAAATCGATCAAAGTATATTTCAAAACTAACCACTTTTTGTAGCAAAGTTTATATCGAAATTAACTAAACTAAATTTATAAACTTTTATAAAATTTATACATTTTGTATAAAACTAATTAATTTCGTAAAATAGTTTATTTCCAAAACATCGTTCTAATTTTCAAACAATGAAATCTAGTTCAAAATGGGATAAAAATTGATTTCACTTGAAACATTCGATTTTCACCGCCACGCACTCAAGAATCAATCCGTAACGTTTGACAAAAGTTTAACGCTCGTGGAATAACTTATCGGAGCGATAAAAAGTCAAAAGCGGCTCCTTATCATGCGCGGTTCGTATCGAATTTCAGCCGGCCGCAAAACTCGGCGGTCATTGCGCGCTCGTTTCGCATTAACTGTCGCCTTTTTCACGTCAACGGCCCCGTACGAATTGGCCGTTTCATTTTTACGGCACTGTAAAACGCGGCTCACGTTCCGCCGACATAAAACGCGCGCGCCTTACATGTGCGCCCGACGTATCGCTGCTTACGACAATTATCATAAAAGTCACGACAATCATTTTCCCGCAAATTAAATTCGACGTCAAATCAAGCTAACGACCGATTTCACTCTGTTTCAGGTAAGCGTGCGAAGACTTTTCGATTGCCTGGAAATGGGCCGGTGAGTCACAAAAGTCAAAAAAGTGCTGTTTTCTAGCAACTGAAGAAACATTTACAATCTTTTAAAAATTCATGAAAATAAGTCACATTTTATCAGACATTTCGTAAATTCATAGGAGATAGATTTTTTAGCAAAAATATTGATTTGCTTAATTACTATATTTTTATAGTAATCGAAAATTCTATTTCTTAAAAAAAAACATTTTCCACACAGAGTCTCGAACCCGCGATCTTGAGGTTTACAGCCGGGAACTCTTCACGCTTCGAAGCATTCGATCTTTCTTTTAGATCGAATGCTTCGAATCTATAAAATATAGTACTTTTCTAATTACTATAAAATATAGCATTTTCGATGCAATTTTTCCCTCCATATTCTTTCCCTTCATGTATTCTTAAAGTAAAATATTATTTCGTTTTAAATTAATCTTCTACAAAGCACGAGTTTCAAGTTAGTTTATTAATTTTCAAGTCTTCCCAAGTAGGTCGAAATGTTTTCATAGCGCAAAAGCAAAAAAATTCAGTTTAAACTAGTTTTTTTCCTTGCAATCAGATGATCTTTCGGAAAGTCTACCCTTTTTAGATCCAAGAAGCAACTTTAGCAAACTTCAGAAGCATATTTCCCTCCTTAAAACAGAAAGTCTTCAAACAATCCTACAGTTCTCTAATCGAAAACTCTTTCAGATACAAACTCGCGCTTTTTGCCCGACTTTTTCATACTTTCCATTTCCACGAGTGCCATCAATCCCGCCCAATAAATCGGCAACTTCAGACAATCCCGTCAGCCGAAACATTCGTCAACCACGCGAAATTATTGGTTTCGCCAGACGGAGCTTGTCTGCCGCCCGTTTTTTCCCTCGTCCCCCTTTGAGTGCGAAAAATCGACGGAAATTGTGTTTCGCGTGCGCGATCGATTAAAGCGACGAACGAGCCTCGCGAAAACGGCCCCGCGAGCGGAAACTTGTAATCGCGCAAGTTGCCCGCGAGACGAAATAAATCGTCCCGAGCATTTGCATCACAAAGTTGCCGCGCGTCTCATTTTCGAACGAACAATGACACGCGCTCGTCAGCCGCGCGCCAATATTTAGCAAAACTCAACTCATTGGCAAAGCAATCAAAACTTGGCCGCGCCGCTTGTCCGTCGAAGATTCGTCTTGTTCGCTGAATACTAATGCCGCGTTTCTTCGGCGCCGCAAGAAAGTGCCTTCATGAATTCAATTTGTCGAGTGCAATTAATTATTTCAAATACGAATGTTTACTTTGGGATTGAGTTGGGAGAGACCTTCCTGCGGTCTCTGTTTAACATTTTTCCATTGACAGTTCGTTCTCTATATACACATCTAGACTAAAGTTACGAAAATTCGTTAAGTCTGCTGCAACGGAGTTAGTGAATTTACACCGTTAAAACATGAAAGGAATGGCTGTAAATATAACCGGTCAAATCTTTGATTCTGGGAGAATATGTTACATGATAAAAACAATAATTTTGTAATTTATTGTTACAAAGAAAGACACTCCGTTGCAGCAGACTTGACGAATCAAAAATTGAAATTCTAATGGTGCATCTAAAAAATAAACCTCTAAAGCTTTTATTTTGATTCTGAATTGAATAACATTTAATCATATTTTGAATATATTTTCACTTATAAGATTATATTGATATTAATCTCAACAATAATTTCATTAAAACTATTACATTAAAATTTATTTTAATGAATAAAATTTCATTTTATTCATTAAAATTCCATAAAAAATCTACATTGCTAGATTCTATCTACTCTTCTAGGAATTTAATAATTTTTTTATTTATTGTACAAATCAGAGGAACAAACTTGAAATTACTATATTTGGAGCAATTGCTTCAAATATAGCAATTTATTTGAAGCAATTGCTCCAATACTAAAAATTGTTGATCGTTTGGTTTATAGTGCAAGTAAATAATTCATAAAATAAATAGCCCATTTAATCTGGAAAATAAAACAGCAAAATAGTTAATTAAAATCGCAAATGATTTATAATATGCGACATAGTTTTTTTCATATCAGTTCATAATTATATCAAAATAACTATAATTATGAACTTTCATGTCTATTTGTTTTCATGTCTATTCGTTTTGTCAAAGTTGAATTCACGTTTTAACTTTATGTATTCAGAACGTTGGTTTCGCAAAGCAATTTCCTCAACAAATAACTCGAAATACAATTTGCCTCCATAATGCAGAATAAAATTAAAATTTCACGGCTTGACATCTTTGAAATCGTAAAAACGGATGACCCAATTCCATCCGATACATTTCCGTCACCGTAAATTTCGCCGATAAACTTGTGTATGAATAAAAATAGTAGCGATGAAATTATCATTCGAGTGCGAGATTCGCCTAATTTGCCTTCTGATCGCGCGATTCCGGCAGTGGGTTTTTTTGCGACGACAAAACAGCGTTTAAATTTAACCCCCGATCGATCCACGACGACTACAGTAATCGCGATTACTTTTAGTTTTGTTTCTTTTCGGCCCTTTTTCGACCCTTTATTCTATCCCTTTTTTGCGCTTATCCAATTGGCGTCCAACACGACAAAAAGCGGTGCGCAACTTTACAATAAAATATTTATGCAACTATTTACATTTTAAATGTCGTTGCGCGACGTTTTTCGCCTGGCGAAAAAAACACGCCGCCGATAAATCGCCCCGATTTTCCATTAGCCAAACATCATATTTTTCGCGCGATCGGCGCGCTCGATTGCCTGGAATTTGCGACGCTTTCAATCTTAGGCCGGATAAAAATCTCGGCAACTTGTTTTTGAACGGACTTTGGCAGCACGACCGACTAAATTTTGCGAAAAATTTATTTCAAATTACCCACGCTGTCGTTACGCTCAAACGTTAAGTCAGCCATAATTAACTTTTTAAATCCCCGCCAAAATTTGTTACTACTTTCTTAGCTGATCGCTACAGTCTCAAAAATGATTTAAATTGAAAAACATGTCATTTTAAATTTCAAACCAGTTTAAAATTCTATATTTTACATTAAGTTTTTTTAGTTACAAAATTTTTATCAGAAATTTACTTAGAAAATCAATCATGACAATCTCTTTTCATTTTATCCCTATTTTTTAAATCCTAAACGTTACTGAAAAAAGCTTATCTGAATCACTTTGATAATTTTAATGGTACCTTAAGGCCAAGTCGAAAGTCTGCTGCAATGGAGTTAGGGACTTTGCTTGTGAAAAAAATCATTTGTTAATATTTTTTAAAATGCTGACCAGAGCGAGATTCTGTGTTTATGGGAGAATGTTTTTAGCCA